>JXSR01S008999.1:8416-23860 GCA_000969725.1 Ophiothrix spiculata
GATAGATATTGCATGGAGAGTGTGATATTTTGAATTCTGGTCCATTCCCTGGTAACCTAGAGCAAGGCCCAAGTGATTATGTCAAAGTTTTTTAGTTACCAGTACAAAGGAAAATCCCTATAGAAATTGTAAGTTGATGGTGTGATCATTCTAAACCTGTCAATTTAGTTGTCAATATACAATGTTTCCAATTGCTTTTATCCCGTATAGATTTATGTCAAGTATGAATACATCAAATGTACTCAGACAGTCGAGAATCTCAAGGCAGGGGTTCGTTTTCCCATTTGATTTCTACCCGCCATATTACATGTAACCCATTGCATCCCACGATGTCAACAAAACTTTGAAAGCTTCCTGGAATAGAACTTGAAAGGCATGGTGGGTAGTTGAAGGTTTCTGAGTTTATAAGCTTAATATTGTTTGACTTCTTAATGTTAAGCTATAAAAGAATGTATTGTAGGGGAATACAATCATCATGAGTTTTATATAAAAGAGTGTTTATCACTACGAAAGGTTTTTGCAATATCACTTAATGGGTGCAATGGCGAATCAAGAGAACTTAATTTCGTCGGGCATGATTTATAGTATTTGAAAGATATTGTGGGTCCATTCATTCATTATGAAATACTTTTATAGAATGTTTGCTATTTTGAAAGCTCCATGGAAGCTCTTTAAATCTCAATTGATTGGCACGATGGGGAGCTGGAGGTTCGAGAGTTTGTAAGCTTAATTTTGTTTGACTTCTTAATGTAAAGCAATAGTGTTAGAAAGACGATAGTGAATAAGTTCAGTTTGAAAGTTGTCTCTGAGCTAACTCATGAACTTGACGTTTTTTAGCTTCTTAATGATTTGCTATGCATTGGTACTAGATTTTGGCAATATTGTGGGGTTGAATAAGAGACAAAACTTCTGACATATTTTTATATGTTCTTCAATATTTAATATAAGATGGAAGCCAAGTTTAATAGATGTTTTCAGAACAAATATGATTTAACACTGCTTTTTCCACAAATTTGGACTATAACTTGGTATGCATTATTTGGAGTAAATGGTCTCAGAGCTTTTAAGCTTCTAATTTTATTTGTCTTTTTATGTTTTGTAATGTAGTTGAGGTAAAACATGGACATGGTTTTAAGAGGATGTTTGTCATTTTGAAAGCTTCTTGGAATATCATTTGACAGGCATGATGGGGTGTAGCAGGTCTCCGAGCTCATAACATTAATGCTGTTTGACTTCTTAATGTTTTGCCATGGGTATTGGAGGATAGTGGCAGTGAATATATCCATCCATCATGAGTCAATAAGAGAATTGCTTACTTCCTTTTAGTTTTTGTCATGGTGGAGTAAATAAGTGTAGGTATGAGATCCAACTTCTATTCCTATAACTGGAGGGTGCAGGTTGTAACTTTTTTGAACCTTGAGAACAGAGGATTGACTCTGAAACGGGATGAATCCCCTAAAAGTGGCCCTTAAGAGCTGTAAACCGTGAACCAAAAATGTTTGTTTAAATTGAACTAAATTTTGGAAAAAAAATGCTGTAAAATAAACAAATAAACACCCCAACAAACAACAAAACAGACCTGACCTGGAGACTATCCTCAAAATGGGACCCTAGGGAGTGGCAGACAATGTGTGAAATAGAGGTCTGGAGGTTTGCACACTTGAACACACAATTCAGAATCAGCAGCTGGATATTTCTCCAGGGACTTAATGTCCCAAAAAGTTAATTTAATGTTTTTGTGGCTAAATTAGGTAAATGATTATCAGCTTGTGGACAACGTCAGATGTTTGCATTAAAAAATCTAGATGTTACTCTGGAAGATAAAAGCACTTATTTTTGAACTGGTACTTGTTTTACAATTGGTGTTTCATTTTAGAACATAAGTACTAAAGCAAATAGTAAAATAATTACCATTTCCAAAAAGAGCATGTTTTATTTAACAGTGTCATTACATTGAAAAACACACACTCAGAATCTCTAAAAGAAAATGACCTTGTATGTTCTGTGTAGATTCTTTTGTTCTCTTTCCCGATACATTTGTATGTTTCATTGCATTTCTTTTTGCTACATATTGTTTTAAGACTTAACCATTAAGATTAATGTTGTGAGGAAGTGCTTGCTTCTCAAGCTTTATTTCCTGAAAAACAACTTGATGGATTTTGCAAAGTTGGAAATCTTTTACGTTTTTTAACGGTAGTGTAAACTCTATTTTACTACTTGTAAAATTTGACATTTGAAAAAGCTAATAAAAGTAACCTATTTTCAGAATAGAAATGTAAAATTCATAACAAAATTTTGATGATATTATTGTAGATTATTTTTGTAACCAGATCAGATTAACTGACTCAAGACTCAACATCATTCAGTGTGCAATCCAAATTCATGAAAAATAGCAGCTATTGCAGGTATGACTTTCTTGCCTTCATATGACAAAGAATGAATTTAAAATCTCATTTCCTTTTCTATTATCTCATATATAGGATAAGACATAAAGCCCAATTAAAGGTACATGGTCCAATTTTTTTAATTTTAGTTTTCGCTGTCATATGAAAGATCACCACTTATTATATTTCAATTTCAAATTTCAGTTTAATCAGAACAACCGTTTTGATTTTATGAGCAATTTTGTATTTTCCACTTGCCTACACTTTACTGTGTCAGTAATTTTATGGTTACCATTATTTATCACATTTTCACTTATATCTCCGAAACACGACACATTTCAGCCGTAAAATTTCACATGGGTAATGAGAAAAACATGACAAATATTTGGTACCAAAATCTCAGAAGGTTTGAAAAAATGCTGACCCAATCAGACAGGGCTCCTTTAAAGACTAAAAGTTGTATTTCTAAGGAGTCCAAGAAGTCTATGTAAAAAATTTCAATTTTGAGATCTGATGGACTTGTATGATTTAGAAATAAAACTCTTCCCTTACAGACACAACTTTGTTACAATCATATGAAAATGTTTTTGACGATTAGTGTTGATGATGACAGTTGACAGTCAAATCCCCTAATGTAATTATGCACTCTAATGTTGATATGTCGCTGATCTCATCCATTTGCGTTAGAGGTCCTATCCACATATCTGACAGATGTCTGTTGGATCTTTTCATTGGTAACCTTTCCTTGGAAATTATCATTGACAAAAAAAAAACATAGCGTGATGTGGCAGTTTCACTGAGTTTATTCAGAGTTCACAGAGCTCTGTTGAATCAACAACACCACTAGTACAATTTTTGCTGCTCAAACTGTTGATAGCTCAAGTAAAGATTGGTATTACAATTGGTTAGCCTGTTTAAGAACTATTTTAGAATTAACCCTGGCAAAAGTAAACCTTCATCCTTGGAAGGGGAGGGTTATTGTTGTAACTCCAGAAGAGTTTATTTGTAAACAATTTTTTTCCAACAAACTATGCCAAACACTTTCATATGTAACTCATATCAGAAAATGTTGTCAGTCTGTTATGTCTATTCAAGCATTCAGTAACAACCTTTTGTATTTAGACAACAAAGGCCCAGACCCAGGGCCCAGACATAGTTCTTATGAGCTACCAACTATTTGGTGTAACAAGTCTTATACAATAATCCAATATTTTCTAATGATAACGGAGGCTTGGTGATGAAAATTCAATGAGCCACACTTTTTGTATGTGATTCCAAACTTTCGATGTTTTACATCACTAAGATTCTGTTATCGATTACAAAATGCATAGGATTAATGTAACATGACGTTTTGTGGCATCAAACATTTGGTTGCTCGTTAAAAGTATGGGTAAGAACCAAACCATAGTCGGCCTTCAAACAAAATTTTGGCTATTTGGTCGTGACGTCATCAAATATTTGCGATCGAATTGAGAGTATAAACTGGTAACAAACATATGAGGCAATGTATATGGCAATTCAACACATGCAATTTAGCGTGAAATTTTATTTGGTCTCAACTCGGTGTTGAAGTTATATGATTTAAAGTCACTCGTCATTTTGATGTCACTACCAAATGTTTGGTAGCGAAAAGTTTGTTTGAAAGTCGACCATAGTTTGGCTCTCAGTCTATAGTGATGAGCTACAAAATATTTGGTGCAACAAGTCTTTGGTATCTTATAATCTGATATAATTCCAATGTAATTTCTAAATAAAGCGAAATCATACTCGGCCTCCAAACAAAATTTTTTCCTACCAAACATTTGGTCGTGACGTCACCAAATATTTGCCATCGAACTTAAAGTATGAACGGGTAGCAAACATTTGGTCCAATTTATATGGCAATTCAATAGCATGTGCGATCTAGCGCGAAATTTTATTTGGTCTCAACTCGGTGTTGACGTTATTTTGTTTGGGGTCACTCTTCATTTTGACGTCACAACCAAATGTTTGGTACCAAAAAATTTGTTTGGAGGCCGAGTATGTTTTCGGCTTAACAGAGACTTTGTAATAAAAATCAATAAAATCTACATGAGTACTTTATTTTATGTCAAATTTTTGACATGGTAACATATGTATTACTTGTCACCATCTTCTGGTAATAATCAACGGTTGCTTTTGAAACTGTTTGTGAATCAGACACCAGTGCATGCAGACAAGCGTTGTGTTTTGATATGATAAGTCGCATAATCCTTTTACATCACTGGGATCTTTTGATGTGCGGGGTCGGAATTAAGGGGTATCTTATGGGTATCAGGGCTTGTCAAATATGTGGGTGGCAGTGTGAAATCCCAAGATTCTTATTTTGTCAATTTCAAAAATTTTGACCAGAATATTTGGGATGCTATTGCCCAGTGTCAACCCTAATGAAATTGAAATTTAGTCAAAATCAAGGAAAATTGGTTAATGTGTAACTTAAAAATACTGAAATAATATAAGATTACAACAGGCAATGACGTTTGAATACCTTCCATCCAGTGGCGTAGCCAGCATATGGCAAGCGGAAAATCGGGACAGCAAGGGGGAAAAGTCGGGAAGTACAAGAAAAATGAGAGAGCATGTGCATGACTGATAGACAGGAAACATGGGGAGAAGCAGACAATTGTGTCAAAAGATGTGCAAAAATTGCTTAAAACCTTTTTTTTTTGCTTGTTAGTTTTTAAAATTGACTTGTTGGTTTATTTTGGGTGTACGAAAGTGGATATTTTGATGGGAAAATCAGGGACAAAATGTCTTTGCACCCCCCCCCCCCCGACCAAAAAGTCTGGCTACGCCACTGCTTCCATCCAAAATATCTAAATTTTTATGTTTCTTTACTTTTGTGTGAAGTAACCATAATACTTAGACTAGAGCTCTGTGATTCAAGATAACAACAAACAACAATGTTAAAATGGCCATTGATCAAGTGCCTAACTCTTCCTGTTACTTTTGCTTTGCTGAAAGTAGACCATATCAATTTGACAAAATAGAGCTCTGTAATTCAAGTTAACAACAAGCAATGATGTTTGAATTCCTATCCCTGGTCAAATTATAAATATCTATATCTCTATGTTACTTTTGTGAAAAGTAAACCATATCAATATAATTAGTTTTGATCGAATCACAGCAATGATACTGCATCAGACTCATGGATTTTTAAAAATGAAATCCATGACAGAATCCTTACAGTAACATAATATATACTGTAAATGATGGTAGATCAGATCCTAAGAATTACATTGCATAGGATATCTCTATCCATCATAGGGACTGACAACATAATATGAACAGTTGTTGCTGTTTAAATTGACTTGATTTGTTTCTCTTATTTTTGATTGTCATGTGTATCATATCTCATACAAGAAATCTAGCCTATGATTATAAAGCAAGTATGTCAAAAACTTGGGTATCAAGATTGGCAAATGCAAAGAAAGTTTGTTGTGTAAAGTTATAAACTGTGGGAGGTAAAGGTTTGTTATTTCCACATTTTGAATCATCTTTCAGCCTTATGCTGAATTTAAGCATCTGCATCTACATCTAAACATACACTCAAAAAAGTTGCCGAAAAGGAATACCTAATTGAGAACAAAATGGATGTCAGACAGAAGAACAATAATATTAATGGTAGGCCTACAATAATTATAAACATGATGATCATAATTGACTTTAAAAAGACATGTGGCCTGTAATATCGAAAGGTACCTTAAGGGTTCCAAAATGAAAATTGATTTTTGGGTCTCATCTGAAAGATTATATTTTAAACTTTAAAATGACAACTTGCTTTTGGTTAGTAGACGTTCGATTGCATAGTTACATCCAAATTGGTAAAAGTCATCAGGCTAATTCAGAAAACTATAGTTCTGAGAAAATCAAGTTTTAAGTTTCTGTACTGGTAAAACTTGAATGGAGAAAGGATTTTTATCTCGTTTTCTTAAACATTTGTTTTATGTTTTGGATGTTGGAACCTGATTTATATAATAGAATACACTTCAAAAGTAACATTTCTGATGAAATTAGAAATTCTACCTTGGACATGATTTTTGATTATGCTCAGCTTCAATGGCCCGTATCTCTTAATTTACTTTTAAGGTATCTTACGACTTGTCACACATATACTTCTAAAACACTTATAATACATTTGTTTGGATTTATTTTTAGTGATAAGTGTTATAAGCCTAAAGTGTCAATATATTGCAGACATAGCCAATGGGTTTTGAACATGTGTAGAAATATTGACTTATGCAAATATGCCAAGCTCATCTGTTTTATCATTATCTGTTAGTTTTATACAGATTTAAATTGAATATGACCTTGTGTCTGGCAAACATAATATGTAAATCTGTTTATACATTGGGTGATAAAAAACATTTTTTGCAGGCCTAACTGACCCAGCTTTTGGAGTTTGGTTAATTGAATACGCCAGAATAAGAACATCCCAACTCCAATAGCTCCCTTCTGTTAAGTTATGTAAAATATAAATGCATATAAATCTCTGAAAATGCTCTCAAATCACTAGAAAGCATTTCCATGTCTTTATCCCAATCATAGTGTCACATTTGACCTTGTAGTTGACTTTGTTAAACATTTAATTGTTAGATAATTTTCCTAGCATATAGTTGCAGAGGGGAGATCATGGAGTTGGGATGTTCTTGTAATAAATATAGCAACTATGTACTATAACAATTAGCTAAAAATGTCTAAAAAAGTCAACTACAAGGTCAAATGTGACACTATGATTAGGATATTGACATGGAAATGCTATATAGTGATGTGAAAGCATTTTCAGAAATTTGTATGCATTTATATTTTATAAATATAATTAACAGAAGGGAGCTATTGGAGTTGGGATGTTCTTATTCTGGCGTATTCAATTTTCTTTCAGTAGATTTTCGAAAGTTATGTAAAATCTTAATAAAATTGGCTAATTTTTTTTCGAAAGTTATGTAAAATACAAATAACATATTGCAAGCACAGTGTATGATAAGCACTTGCATTTAGGCCAAAAAAATGTTGTGTTGCCCTCAGCGACCGACCCTAATCAAAAAAAAAAAAAAAAAAAAAAAGGGGGAAAACCAACTTACCAACAGAACCAACCTATCCTCACATAAAAACAAGGGTTTTGTTTTTCATTGCCTAAGGGCAGTTTATATCTTTAATAATGAGCTCATAATTTTCCCATTTTTGTTCACTTTCTGCGAACTTTGTAATCCGAAAATCATTAAATCATTTAAAAAGTGTATCAATATTTAGCAAAGACAAACCCATTCAATAATAATAATTCAAAAATCTAAAATTATGGATGATACAAGCACCCGGTTTGTAGGATCTTAAAGTGTATTGCTTTAGATGCACAAACATTTTACAATACTAAAGACCTATAGCATCTTGGTCTTTAAAATTTGAGATAAAATTGTAATTCACTTTTTAAAAGTATGTTATTGGCTTAATAAATCCAATGCACCTCATATGGAAAGTTGATCATAAATCAATGAAAGAAATAAAGTATACGCCCCCAGGTAATGTGACTTTGTGAATCAAATTAAATCGCATTGCCATTGGTTTGATTTGATGACAAAACATGGATGACATCCCACATGCTGAAACAATTAGCAGCAATCAATACAATACGACAGACCTTGGGTGCAAATAATTGACAAATATGCACAACTGATTTGTTAGAGGAAGGGAGTGCACAAATGATGGAAAGTTATAAGGGGTACATTTTTATTTTAAAAAGGACATATTTGTTCAAATAATAGTGTATTTCTATATAAAATTAGTTTTAAAAGGTAGATGGTACTCAAACTATACCAATTCATATTGTTAATAAATTTGATATAGTAATGTTTCCATCCAGATAAAGGACATGTTTGTTAATGCGGAAATTATTTTTAGTCTCCAAGTTCCTGTGTATGTTGCAGATGTATGCACAATTATTTCTTTGGAAGCCAATATTTTTAAATTTTCAATTTGTTTTAAAGGGGCAATGAATCCTCAAGGTGACCTCTATCAAAATTTGAGTTTTTAGCTGGTAAGATTCCTTGACTGGTATATGTTACAAACCCCAAACCATTCTGTCAAACGTGCTTGCATTTGTGAGAAAAGTGAGAATATGTATATACTTGCGGTGCAGGAGGTCCCGAGTTCGAACCCTGCTGGTGCCAACAATTGAGCGTGGTTGAAATTCCCTTGGACAAGGAACTAACTGCTAATTGTCTTGTGGAAACCCGTACGAAACTCAGGGAGCTGATCCTGGCAGTGATGAAGCGTATGTGGGCTGATCAAGGTTCAGTGCCCCTAGAGGTTGCCGTAGAACCTGAAATGATGCTTGGTGTGGAATGGAGCTTACTTGAGCCACTGTAGTCAGCAAACACCTGTAAGATGTGCAGAGGCCAAGTGGAATTCCAAATCTGGGAGGCATAGCACACCATAAATCCCCTGTATTTATTTATTTATTTTTATTTACATGTCATGACACATTTCTTGTTATCTCAAACAAGTGCAAAAATTTATGAAATATTATGATTCGGAAAGGATGCTTGAACCAGAGGTTTAGTGAGTAACATATCGAGGGTTGAGGGCCACAAGGCCATACTTGCAAAAAAATAAAAGAGCCACAAGGCCGTATTTGCAACTTTGTTGCATGTGCAAATACAGCTTTCTGGCACTTTGTTGCCCATGCTCAATCCTCGTAATGATTACAATATATTAACTTTACCATATACCATGTACACCCACCAATATGTAAAGTGGAGCCCCCAGGGATTGATGGACTATAGCTTTGATTTCCTGTGGATTTGTTAAAACAAAAAGACATTACCTGGGAGAATTGTGTTGATTCACTACATATTTGTTGAATAATTGCATGCAATGTTATGACGCAAATGACGAGATGATCATCCCAGGATTTGCATTCATTTAGTTGTACTTTATTGATCATTTCCGAGAGGATGTTTTGGATGTTTAAAATCAGTGTTATTCTCAGAAACTTAGCATGTGGAGTCTTCTGTAAAGAAATAGTGATTTGTTTTTTAAATACTAGAATACTTCTGAAAAGAAAAGTGATTTGTTTTTAAATACTTAAAAACTTCTGAAAATAAATAGTGATTTGCTTTTAAATATTTATTTTTTAATTTGGATGAGCAAGGATCAACTTTTATGTGATGTAAATTAGTAAATTGGAAACTAATCCCAACAGCGATTATTTTGATGTTGCTAGAAATTGAAAAATTCATTAAATTTACATCAGAATGTTAAGCTCTTCGTTGTTCATCAGCCTAATGTTGTGTTTTGGTTCAAATTTTAATGGTTTCGGTTGTTCTTATGCTTGAGATTTGATGTTGATTTGATGCATGAAGATTAGTAAACTTTCTAAGATACAAGATTGCAGGCAAATTTGGCAGTTTGTCAAAACAAGTTAATTAACACAGATTTATCATTCACGTATTCTACTGACATTTCAAATCGAATATTAATCATAAAATTGTTCAATTATGCTTTGACGTTAAACGTTTATTCAAAAATATTGATGTAATATGGACTACAAGATTCT
Source organism: Ophiothrix spiculata (assembly GCA_000969725.1). Lineage (NCBI taxonomy): Eukaryota > Metazoa > Echinodermata > Ophiuroidea > Amphilepidida > Ophiotrichidae > Ophiothrix > Ophiothrix spiculata. The sequence goes on from JXSR01S008999.1 coordinate 18,371, forward strand.
TTCTATTTCTTTGTATTGGTAATAATATAAGAGTAGATTAAATTTCAATTTACTGGTTAATAGAAATGCACTTAAGCAAATTGAATAAAGTATGGACATAAAGTTTGAATTATGAGCACTTCATCTACCATAAGTTTGAATAAAATTGGGAAATTTCAACAAAACCAGATACTTGAAAATGTTATGGAAATGGGACAAATACAGATAAGCAGTATTGATGAAATAACAAAGGCAGTGGCCCATTTTTATGTCACTGTTTCTTTCTGACATGAAACCTGAGAATTTATTGTGAGGTCCAAATTGATTGAGGGCCCTTTAGTTGTTTAGGGTTCAGATTTGGGGCCACGTTGTATAGAATAATCTATAGAAGTACTCTTGTTCAGTGTAAGTATTCAGTGCTCAATTCAGTGTTAGCACCCAAAATGATTTTTAATTGTTTGGGAACATTTTCATTTTCTTCCCTTTCTGGTGGGATGGAAGGACCCCACTCTTCTCTCGGCAGGCGCTGTCACTGCTTGCTTTTTATCAATTAGCATTACTCAATGTTAAACTAGTTCACACCGTCAGGGGCTGTAACTTAAGCCGACCCACATGGTCGTGTTAGTCCTAGATTTTTCCAGGAGTAAATTAGCAATTTTAAGCCGTGTTAAGGTCGGCGTAATTTCACACAAATTTTGTTCAGAGCAATTTTTAACATCACCTTCCGCCGACGTGGACCTACTCAGACCTTACTCTACCCTTACCATGGCCCAAATTAGCACTGTCTGAACGTGACTATAATTTGGTAAATGAAAATAATGTGATACAGGTCTGGAGATGTTCATGATTGTTATCCAGTCAAACCTGCTTGATTTATTGCTATATCATATCAGTTTAATTCATCCGTGTATAAGTCCACAAAATCAAGAATTAAAATGTAATTGAATAAATTCAAACAACAAATAGATCTTATGCAGAGGGCAGCATTACACATAATGTTAACGGGTTATGTCTCTCTGTTATTTCAAACATTTGTGTGATATTTAGTTATAATAATAATAATAATAATAATAATAAACAGCGCTTATATAGCGCAATATCCATAAATGATCAATGCGCTTTACATAAAATCAAAAGAAAAGAACAGTGATATGATGATAATAATAATATGTATTTTAATCATCATAAATTACAAACAATGTAAAACAAAATTATGCAATAATATGACAATCAAGGAAAAGAAAAATAGACTGTAAAGTCCAAACACAGGATGTGTTTCCCTTTCCTTATATACTTAGTAATGTACAATAAATAAAAATATGATAAACACACAATCTTTTGTTACTTTAGTAAAACTGAAAATGAAATTCAAGCAAATAAAGTTGCCACAACTATTTAGGTAAGCTATCCTTACAAGCAGTCTTAAAGAGATTTACTGATGATGATGATCTAACAGAAACAGGCAGCTCATTCCATAATCTTGGAAAGGAAACAAAATCAGAATTGAAGAAAGTATTAGTGCGAGAAGTTGTGTGAAGAAATCTAAGTTCATTTATCTTAGAAGGTTTGAAAAATTGGAGGAAAGATTGAGGACCAATACCATTGATATGTTTAAAGCAGAAAATCAAGCGAAGTAAATTAAAGAAGTCACAAGTTTTGAGCAGCCCAAATTCAACAAGTCTAGCTGTAAGTGGTTGGCAAAACTGTGCATGATTAGCTGCAATTTATATTTTGACGCATTTTTTTCTCAAATTGCTCTAAAAAACTACAAGCGCGAATTGGTTGAAAATTCGCTATAGCTATAGGTCAGCTATCTTCTATCTAGCCCAATCATTTTATTAGCAAAGAGAACAACCCTGGTGCTATACAATTGAATACACCAGTACAAGAAAACCCCAACTCCAATAGCTCCGTTCTGTTCAGTTCTGTAAAATATAAATGCATACAAATCTCTGAAGATGCTTTCAAATCATTTGAAAGAATTTCCATGTCTATATCCCAATCATAGTGTCACATTTGACCTTGTTGACTTTTTTAGACATTATTAGATATTTTTTCTAGTATATAGTTGCAGAGGGGAGCTCATCGAGTTGAGGTTTTCTTGTACTGGCTGTTTAAATATAGCAACTATGTACTCTCACAATTCACGGGTTCTCGGGCTCTTGTTTCTGTAAAAGATTATAAATTCTGAGCAATCCCTGACAAGACACGTATTTTGACAAGGCTATATTTATTACATATCATATCATATTTATTTTCCATCAAAATTACAAAAATATCAAACAAACAATATAAAAACAGGATTGAGGAGGTGCAACTAAAAGCAAAATCCTAAAGTGCATTTAAAACATCTGAAAAATATACAAACAAAAAATAAAGAATTATAGTTACATGTAAACACCCAACTCTTAATTCACATACACATATACACCCGTTCACTAACCTCACAACTACTACACAAACAATTTGAGGAAAAATCAATATAGGTGCAAGGTAAAAGAAAAATGAATCCATGGTGAAAGAAAAATTGAATCCATGCTGAAAATTTCACTTTAATCTGATCATGTTATGAGTTAAGAGTAGGGATGTAACTTTTAAGAAATGTTCTGAATTCAGGATATTTTTGCTGAAATATAGTGAGCTGTTGAATTGGAGATTTCTGATAGATGCATCAGACACCAATCAAGGATTCCTGCTAACTCTAGTTGGCAACAAGCCCATTGTCTACTTGTAAAATTTTGACAGGTAAACAATAGGTTAGTTGCCAATAGAATTAGCAGGATTTCATGAATATGGGTCCGAACCTTGACAGATCTAAGTGGATTCTGACCAGTCGATACACCCAAATAATAAATGCTGATATGTGTACCGCCGCGGCAAAAGGGTCCAGTTGTCTGCTCGTACATGTTGCTCCTTGTAGCATATCTAAAATATATGGTATTTGTATACATCAGATATGCTACAATGAGCAACATGTAGGAGTCAACAAGTGGACCCTTTTGCCGCGGCGGTACACATATGTTCAAGAATCTCAACTCTGGCACAGCTTAGGTTATATCACAGAATGTTTATCCCATTCCAGATCTGAGCATATCTAGGCCAGAAAATGGTTCCAAAACACATGTGAGAAAATACTGATTATGCTAAACAGAGCACTTAAAAACTTAATGGGGGTTGACTGCCCAGAACGGCCAGTTCATGTCTGTTGCTATTGTTCTGAACACTTGCAACCACATAGAACCCAATTTCAGACGGTTAGCCACCGGGTGCTTTTTGGAGCAGTTCCTTAGTATTTCAACTTTGATGTTTAAAAAACCATAGCATAATTAATGTTATAATTCCATTTCAGACCTGCCTATGCAAATGACCTAATGCATGGTTATGCTAAGAAAAACATCTTATGTAAAGTTTAAAACTTGCAAAATAACGTTTATCATCCCTTGCAGATTTGAGTGCATTCAGACCAGTGTACGCTCCTAAGGACTTCCTGGATATGTTGATTATGCTGAAGAATCCCAACTCTGTTGTAGGCCCACAGTCAGCATTGCTCCAGTCCTGGGGTCTCATTCAGCTGCCAGTAGAAGTCAAGGATATCAGGACCTTGGTAAGTAGAACACAGATTTACTTCTTGTAGAATTAGTTTAACGATTTGTTTCCTTTAATAGAACAAAAGTTATGATACAACAGGTAGAACTTTTTGAACGACCCTCGTAGTTAGATAAATGAACACAAAATAAATGCATGCTGAAATTTCGCTTGATTCTGATCATTCAATTTTTTTTAATTCACAAGATCAAACTTTTAGAAATCTCCTTAGGCTAATGCATTATAATATTGTTAGGGCCCTGACAGTAATAAGTAAATGACATTTTTTTGCAGTGTACATGACTTTCCAACATATTTTTGGTGAAAAAGGCCTGTAGACTTATAACAATGTTTACTATGCATGGCTTGGAAGCATTGTTTACGTAATTACCTTCAATATCGGTATTATCCTTGATTGACAGCATGATTAAAGACGTGTTTTTAATTTCTAAGCAGTAATTCTCCTCAAGTTAGCAGATTTTTGATCAATATCTAATTTTCCTCAAATCTGAAACTTAATGTCAACCATAATGAAAATACGTTATTGACAGGCTGTTGTTACAATGGACAGATTCATTTTACTTCACCCCATACAGAATGTCCCAGATTTAGCTGTACAATATTTGAATTTCACAATCTTAAAAAATGGGGACAATCAGATTGCTTTAGCCAAGTCAGACTAAAAGTTGATTAGAATTTGAATACAAACGTGGTCCACAAGACCACTTTCTCATTTTTAACACTTTCAGACAAAGTAACAAATTTATATATAATTTATACTCTGTAAATCTCAAAGTATGCAACAAGCAGTCAATTAACGCAAACAAACCAATTATATGACCATACGGATAAATAAATTAGTCCATATTTTTTGATTCATAACCACATACCCAATCTTGCTGAATATTCAAATGAACTTATGGTCAATGTATGCCCATGTGGTAGCAACAAAATTTGCCAAAAATTATATCAAAATTATGAAAGATTCGTATACAAAAATATAAATACGCAGTGATTTGGTCTAAATTAATCTTTAATCAATCATTACTAATCTCTTACACAATACAAAACCATCAGTTTACAATATTGTAGAATACAAAGGATATACTAATGATCTTGTAACAGAGTCTGATTGCTTGTTGCATACTTCAAGATTTATAGAGTATATACACTCCCGGGCAAAAGTCTTTGCGCACTTGTTACATCAGACATAACAGCCTTGTTTATATCAAATTATCCAATATTTTCGTTAAAATCCTGTTCGTGTACATGCTATATTTATCTAACATTGATAAATTAAACCCTCTCGCGATTTTTGACCTCCCGTAACCACTGAAATTTATAATTTTCTAAACTGTCTCAAATCCCCACGTAAAATTCCCATAGAGCTGATCCTACTTAATTATTCATAAGCAATTTTTCCCCATGTAAAGCTATAGGAGATTTTCACGTCTTTTAGACGTAGAAATTTACACAAATGCGCAGTAATTTATTTAGACTTTCGTTCATGCGCAAATGAAAGGGATTGGTTCCAGAAATATAAACATTTTAATTTATACCAATACCGTGATAATTAAAGTACTCAATTTGTTTTAATCCCTTTGTTATTTCAAGGCTTGATTTGCTAAACATATAGTTAACAAATCATTGAGTATTAGCCAAAAGACTTCAAGCTGTATTAAAGGGCCTCTTATTGTTCATGCAAGACATGTACAGCAGTAGGTATGACCACCACCGTGACTATTGGTACCAAGGCCATCTACTTCATATCAATCGAATGTATTGCTGGTTACTGAGCCATGTAAGACCAATGACCAATGACTAAGCCATAGTGAATGTCCAAGGACACTAGTCACCAACTGGTCAGAAAAATTGTTTCACACCAGCAATTGTGTCAAAATGCGTCTGTTTTGTTTTAACAGAACA
>JXSR01S009001.1:19055-33622 GCA_000969725.1 Ophiothrix spiculata
AAAGGGAATTAGAGTCAAGTATAAACACACATGTTTGTCAGCATCCTTTTTCGGAAATACAATTGATAGTAAATTGATGACATCGTAATTAGTTCTGATAGAAAATAGTTTGTAAATATAAATAAATATAAATAAACAAGTGGTTTGATCTTACTTCTTTTGATATGTATTATTAATTTATGATTTCATGGCTATGCATACATAATTTAAAACCTTATTTCTCAGGTGTAGTAAAATTGGGTCATGTTTAAGGAATCAGTTGAAATATCTTCAATATCAAGATACAAGGTTTAAATAAATGTGGGTAAAATATACTCACTGGACAATATTTTTCTTAACCAAAACGTCTCAAAATCCAAATTGAAATTAACTTGACAGGCAAGGATAAGACAGACAGTCCCCAAGGAACAGACACTAACAACTCATTTGGCTTGAGCCTGTCTGTCAACACCCAACTAGAAAACCCTATATTAGAATAGCCTCATAGTCAAATCCACTGTACCATAAATATATATAAAACTTATATAGCTTGGGTGTAATGTGTCCTAGGATGTGGCATGTAGAAAGTGATATCAATTTGTGACTTATACTTGACTGTGATAGGTAAATGAACTTGTCTTTTAATAAAAGGGGATTTTTTTTTAAATATTTATTGACAGGTGCAAAACACTTTTGTACTTTGCTTGTAAACATGACACTCAATTTGCATAGGGATATCTTGGCATATGCTTTGGTACAATATCCAGGTTGTTATTTGGTTAATTTTTGGAATAATATAACATCTAATGCTTTTTGTATCTTTACTGTTCAGTTAGTTAACCATCACAGATCAATTATGAAATAAAATGAATTAATCAGCTTATTATGATAGTCCAACTAGCTGATATTGCATCTGAAAAAGTCACAGTATTTTTGGGCCAAATGCTTTCAAATTAAATCATGGACTTGGCCAGTGATGCGGGGTGGGGGTACCTGTGTATTCAGACCAGGTTACCACAAGCATGCCATAAAATCTGAGATATGGATACCTACAATGCAGGGTATCAAAATTGACATGAGTCTCTTATCAAAGTCTCACGTAGGATTTGAAATTTGTTTTCAGTCTTGGATAGGATTTTTGTGTAAAAAAATTCAAAAACTGCCTGAAATGGTTCCCATTGGTCACATTTTTGTCTTGTCTCTGAGAGTGTGTCTATTTGAACAGGTATAGCTTCAGATAGATATCTGAACATGTCTGGTCCTGGATCAGTCTTAAATAGGGTATCCATTTGAATAGAGAATATTCATGATAGGGTATCATTTCACCATTTTTGATCTTACACTGGGGTCACCTACTGAACCTTTCAAGCTTCAATGGTTACCCTGACACATGTTTAGGTTGCTCCCCTCTCTAGGGGTTTCGGTTAAACTTGTAGAAAGAAACTGCACATCAAAAGCTCACATTTAAAAAGGCAAACTTTCTGTACCTAAAGGCATAAGTGATAAATAAATCAGGACTGCTTCCTGTCTGTGAAAGTTACTATTTCTGTTCAAGGAATTTATTTGTAAATCTAATATTCATTTTTATCTATTGCATTTAGCCTTTTCTTAACAATTTTATCACCAAAAGATAGAAGGGACACCTGGGATTGAACTCTATCAGCAAGTTGCATCTTTAAGCATTTAACTCAAATCTAATCAAAATATTTTTTTCACCCTGCCTAATGACACCCACCACCAAAACCTTATTCCTATGTCCAGTCTAAGACATGAAAAGCAATTTAGCAGTGCAAATACAAAAAGTAAGCAATTCTTATTTCCAGTACAAAACATTAAATTTTGCAGTGCAAATATAAAAAGCAAGTAACTCATTAATTGATCTCCCTTTCTTAAATTCCTACCTTAAATAAAAGCTCCTGTAAACATCCATGGTAAGCATAAGAAATCAAAATGTCATAAAAATGCTACATCAGTTACTCTGAAACATTATCTTAAGCATTTATCTCAAATTGGCTTAATCCATTACATGTGACCTTCCGTCACAAACTTCAAGTAAAGTCAGCATTTTTCATTTCGAGCTACAGTACAAAATACACATTTAAGTCATATTTTTACAAAAAATATGATTTTTCCAGATTTGAAATGTTCATACCCTTCTTTAAACTTCCAGCAAAATATCAGCTTCAATTCAGCTCCAAAACATTCGAAAACAAACATTTTCTAAATGTAGACGCACTAAGAATGTACATAAAATGAGTATGTTTTCTCAGTTTTAGGTATCTGGATTTTGAAGAATCATTACTCCACATCTGTGTGTCGTATAAGTTTTTAAACAATTGTCATTTTAAATTCGAAGATGTTTTCTTTTTCAATTTGCAATAAAGGCCAACTTTATTGGAGGTTTGTGACGAATAATCTATTATATTTATAGAACAATACCGACTACATGATGCTGAAGATATTTAGTAAAGATATAGAGGGGTTTTCCCTCATCTTTCCTTGTGGCAAATTTAAATACACCAGGTATCAATTGATATTGTAAGCCTGTTGGCTTAAGATAGTTAAACCTTACTCTTTACTGCTTCTTGGAACTACTTTGAAGTTGTTTCAAAAGCTTATCAGAGGGGAAAACAAAGGTATCACTTAAACATCTACGTGGCTGGGCATGCCAGTGATTTTAGTAATTGAATAAAACTAAAACTTAAAAATTGGAACAATTAGGTATTAATATATATATATACCTCACACAAAGATTCTTGTCATTTGATTGGCTAACAGGTGTTCATCATTTTATAAACCTCTCAGTGTTTGAATATTTCACTGTTGTTGTCCAGAGGCCAAAACTCAAGGTAAAATGACCAGGAGTTTGAAAGATGACCAGGGGTTTGAACGATAAAGGAGTTGATCAGTCATTCTTTCTTGGTTCAGCAGCATTATTATGTTTGGTTATCTAGATGCAAAAATAGGACAATAATGCAATTTTCTTTGTCTAGATTTTGGACAATAAACAATTCTCAGTGTATGCAATTTGGGCAATAATACAATTTTCTTAACTGTATTATCTTTTCATTGTGTAATATGAGCATATTTTCTTTGGAAAACTTGGGCAATTAGCATTTCCATTCCATAGTTCTGTCAGGGCAAATTTCTTCACATGTGCATATTTCGGGCCGTGATGGGGAATAAATACTCACCCTTTCTTGTCGGCAGTTACTACACCCCCTGGGTGGGCATATCTTGGGTCGGGATGGGGAATAAATACTCACCCTTTCTTGTCGGCGGTTACTACACCCCCTGGGTGGTTAATTGTTGGTTGGTTGTCATCTACAATGCAAACAAAGTACAATTTCCATCATTTATAAGAAATACTTGGATTATCAGTGGTCAACAATGATGAAAAACATCAAAACCATTGCAAAATGTATATCTAATATCACATCAAAAGTGAAATCAAAAGGCTTGTGTGCATCACATAATGGTATATCCCATGTTTTGATTTGGTTGTAATTTTTCCAAAGAAGTATAACTTTTCTTCATGGTATGTAGTTCAAATGGTGCAACCTTGCATGTTATGTACCAAGTATATTTGAACCAATAAGATCTCAAACAAGTCAAGAAATAAAAGTAAATTCAAATAATAACAGTATAGTCATGATATGCCACTATATGATAACAAGACTCATTAGCCTCAGAACTACAGTTTATATTATATCATGATTGCAGTGATTTGAACCGTAAAATAATTTTTTTTCCATTGCATGGCATGAAACAAACCTGTGTGATATCATGATATAAAACAAATATTGAATGCCTATAATAGTTAAAATATATAATTCGGTCAGACTTGGACTAATCTATTTCACTCGGCAAAGTCCAAATTTGACCTCATGATATATTTTGTATTATATACCTCATATATAGATTCCTGTCCTCTGATTGGTTAAAAGTGAGGGCATGGATTTAACTAGGCCCTATTAATTTACTATGCCCGGGGCATAGCATTCACTATGCCCGCTCAATTTATTTTGCGTCGTGTAACTCGAGCTTAACACGCGCGACTGTAAGCATTCATGGTCAGACACGCGCTGCAGTTCGTGAGCTAGTTATCTTGGGCGCACTGAATACGACGCGGTCAGCACTGAAAGGAGAAACAAATATCGTAAATTACTATCGAGCGCTTGGAGTGCTAAAATGTCTCTTTTAACCAACCAATGGACAAAAATCTATATATTCGGTATATAAAACGAATATTGACTGCTTTTTGTTTGGGTTATGGTTAAAATTATTTCCCCTAGGTGATCTCAAAACCATGAATATGCCCTCAGCTTCGCGTCGGGCATTTTCATGGTTTTGAGATCACCTCGGGAAAATAATTTAAACCATGCCCCTCAAAGCAGTCAATATTTGTATACTATTGCACTCTCAGGCATTCAATATTTGTATACTATGATATCTTATTCACTTCTTTAAGAATCTAACTATGGTATAAACTGCAAATTTCACATGACACTCATAAATATCTTATTGCTAAAGGTATTCAAAGTTCTAGCACCAAACATTGAAAGGAAGTCACCAAAAGTACAAATGTCAAATATAATGCCAAAACAAACACAGTTGAAACCTCTACTATGATATAGATATCACCAGTCACATGACAAAATAAATAAAATTGCATAGCTATATCATGTATATAGAGATAAAAGGTGACATAATATAATTGACAATATTCACACAAAGTAGTCCATGAAGAGGATCATGGATGGGCGATAGGGTGTCAATTCGAACACTAGGCAAAGCCGAGCAGCGAGGCTTTTGGTTGACGCCCTCACGCCCGTGTTACTTCTTATGGATTCTTACAAACTGCAGTGGGGTTGGGGAGAGGGAATCCATAGATGACTATTATTTAAAAGGGTGAAAAGAATGGGTTCTGAAATAACACAACACCACAAAATTGGAGAGAAACAAATGCAAAGGGATAGAATCCATGCCACAAAAAGAAATATGTCTGATTTCTGTCACTTCATTAAAATCACAAATTACTATTAAAGTTTAGATAGCTCTTACAAGGGGTTGGGGTCCAAAGACCATGATATTGTAATCAGACCCCTAAAATTTGGATTTGTGTTTACTCAAAGGAACAAAAATTGACTACTTCTTTGGAAATCCTAATTATTTTAACCATTTCTTGTGTAGTAACTTGGTAATTTGACCCCAATATTTCAAAGGTCAAAGCTGCCCCTGATTTGATATTATTAAGAAAAGTTTCACTACAATCTAGCAAAGATTTCACAGCATCTGCCTAGTAACATTTGCTCTCCTTGACACAAATTCTACAGCTGAAGTAACAAAGTTATTGAAGAGATAAGAAATGTAACAAGAAGAAAACCTATACAGCTATGAGAGAAAGATACAAAATGTAGAGTAAAATTAGGGTCAAAGGAAAAATACTATCAAGGAAAGGCATAGCGTGACCACAGTTTTTCAAAACACCCCCTTAAGCCAAAATATACCCTTTTTCACCTATTAGCATCCTAAATCGGGATTTTATCGATACTTTTCATACTAGAGTTTGAAAAAGTACTCTATTTCTTGAAAAATGCCCCGAAATTGCTGTTTTGATACCCTAAGCGGTGTCACCTGATACACCCTTCAGTCCTCAAAAACAACCCTAATTCACCTTTTTCTTGGTCATGCTATGCCTGCAACATTATATTTGACTGCCCCCCCCCTCCGGGCATTTTACCACTAGGTTGCTTGGTTAGTTTTTCTACCAAAGTCTGTTGCAATTTCTCACATCATTACATATGTGACCATTCACTACAAACCTCCGATAAGATGACGAAAAAAAAAGACTTATTTTGGGCCAGACCGAACCCAAATTTGCATTTTACTGATTTTTTTGGTAAGTTTTGCCGAAATCATGTAAAATATATAATTTTTTTGTAAAAAATTTCAGGTTGTTTTCCTAATTTGTCCAGATTTTGTTTTAGGCAAAAAAACTAATAATAATTTGACCGACTTTACTTGAAAGGTCCACCCACTCGTAACACAGGTTTTTTTTTTCGTCACCTAAAATCAGCATTTTTTAAATTGAGACCCGGGGTAAAATTCATGTTAAAAGTCATCCTGAGATATTAAGATTTTAAAATGTTTATCACTTTGTTTTCTTCTTACAAAATATTAGTTTCATTCCCAACTGCAAAATATCTGAAAAGGTAACATTTTCTAGATTTAATAATGAAGGTTGAAATTTCCTGAAATGCTTGGAAACCTATTTAAACTGAGCAATTTCCTAAGCTTTTGTTACATAGTTAAATTTCCTGAAAATACAAATATTTTTTGTCAACATCCTGATTTCAAGAAATTTCCTGAAAAGTTACATCCCTGATGTACATAAAATGAGAGAAGGAACACTTTCAACACAAGTTTTCTTATTTTTCAGGGGGGGTAGGACGTGACGTCAGCAGATTTTGGAACTCACATTCAAAAAACTTGAATTTTAATTAACGCTCAAAAATTTCATTTTATGCCCTTACTTAGTGTATAAACATGTGCAGATTTCAAAACCGTTGGGGTTGGAACTTCAACCCCGGAAAACTAAAAAGATATTGTGATTATTATAAAGAACTACTTTTCTTTTCATTTACGCATTGAAATATACGGGCGATACCACGGATGACTACGCATCAAATCTGAGTAAACAGTCCGGTAAACAGGCAATTAAAGGGATCGTCCTACCACCACTGTTATTTTTAATATTCTGACACGACCAAGGAATTTATATCTAAATAGGGAACCGATACTCTCCGCCATTTTGATTTCACCGCCGTGTAAATCCTATGGAACGGCAGCCATCATGGATTGTCGCTCATGGAGGGTGAGTTATTGTACCTCCGGCATTTTACGGCTTCGCGTGCCACACTTCGAGGGTCTTCGCAACGGATTAGCGGGAAAATTTGCGTACTTTGATCAGAGCAAGTCGCAATACACGCTACTTGAAACGCAGACACGGTTTGCGCTTGAAACAAAATGCACGCACTGTATGCACAAGTGAAGATTTACGCGATCTGCCTGGATATCTAGTCAAACTCCAAATATATCTGGAGGTACAATAACTCTGCTCCATGAGCGGCACAAGATGGCGGAGAATATCGGTTCCCCTATAAAAATTCCTTAGACACGACACACTGCAAAAATTGTAATTACCCTTCTGGGTGTTAATGAACTTGTAGAAACAAGACGTCATGTGAGTACAAGAAAGCCGTATCTACAACAGCTGCCATTTTCACTAATTTTGATTGCACACTGTAAAATTTTCAGTCTTAGGTCAGTGGCTCTTGAAATGTTTCTTCAGGTGACAAAACAAAAATTTTGAAGAATCTTTCACATTCTTATGAAAAGGTATTAAATAAATCTAACTTAGGGCAGCCATCACAGATATGACTTTCTTGCACTCACATGACGAGATTCATTTAGCTCAAGATATGTCCTACTTGTACCGGCAATAAATTGACATGGGGCTGACTTTACTGCAGTCTTGTGGTAAATGGTCACATATGCACAAGGTAAAATGGTTACAAGTTTAAAATTCTAACTAACCCAAATTTTACTGGTTCTTGAAATGTTTCTTCGGGTGACACTGGTTCTTGAAATGGTTCTTCAGGTGACACTGGTTCTTGATGTTAAAAATCATAAAAAATGGTTATTATTTTCATGTTTTGTAAATATTTTCAAGTTTCATACATATACTATCAACTGGCTTAATTATTCATAATTCATCTCTTTGTAATGGGTATTATGTGCAATCTATGTGGCTAGTTTCTCTACAGTCTTCAGTCTGCAAAATGCAATTTTAATAAAATCATATTGAGTTTGATATTGCAAATCTAGAGTACTTCTTTCAATTACTCGAGAGTTTCTGTACTGTTTTCTTTGAATGAAGGCCTTCACTGTTCAAGCTGCCATTTTCATATGCCCTTCCAGAGTTACTGTCATACTACTATCGAGAACATCTACTTTGGAAATGGGTTTTTGGTGTTTTTATAAATACAAAAATTTATGTTGAATAAAAGTATAAACTGGTCTCTGAACACAAATGATTGACTGGATATTTAGTCTTGATAACTCGCACAAATGGGGCATATCAGAAGAGAACTGAAGCTTATCGTAATTGAATCTTTTTTCACACTTTCTAAAAATTGTTTTGGCATTCAGATAAGCAAAACAAAGAATGAGTGTCTTTACAACAAAACCCAACTCTAAAACCAACATTTCTACAAAATTTGAAAAGTATAAACCCGATAGTGGTATCAAATGCTTCAGCTTATTTACTTTTCAGTTTATCAGTATTTTTAGTTCTGATAATGCATAAGTGGTCACACTATATTGAGTTGGCATGCAGGAAAATGCTTAATGCAATCCTCATTTTGTCTTCTTACCTCGTAACTTTCTATTTTAATTTATTTACTTTTACTACTTGTTTTCATGCAGTATTTTTAAAATTCATGTTAGGGCTTATTATGTAATTTAAGGGAAATAACTGAAAATATCAGATATTTTTTATATTGTTTAAAATTCCATTAATGTGTTGTTAATTAACCTCTGCAATCCTAATTGGCCAATACCAAACTAACGTTTACTTGTGCAGCCATTAAGGCACTTCTTTAATAAATGCAACACCCATAATAGCTAATTTAATTGGACCATTTTCAGAGCAAGTTTCTGATTGGATCAATAGATGATAAAAAATGTTGATTGATCAGAATATCAAATACTTCAAATAGTGTGTGTAAAGCTATGGTCACAATAATCGTACGATCAGCTTACGTGCAGTGTTTAGTCCGTTTAAAAGGACCACTAGCAGTGAGTAAAGCGAGCAGCGAGGGCTTCGTGTGGTCCTATTAGATGGACTAAACACTGCTCGTAAGCTGATCGTACGATTATTGTGACCATAGCTTTACTTGTGCCTTGTGCATTTTAGTGATTATTATTAAGCCGTCATTCTCACCTTTATTATGTGGTGCAGAGCTACGCATTTCTTGTTGTTTAGTAGCAGGCACAAAAACATCATCTTCTTCTACAATAAGGGTGCACAAAGAATACATGCAAAAATCAAAATAAAATACATGCAGTGCTAAATTAGGACTAAATATAAAGCAAATAAAAAATGGAGGGGGGGGAACATTGGAAAATTACACATCAAAATTCCTATGCCCTACAGCCACCTAAATGGACCAGTTTGTGGTACAGCTACTAGCTTCTGAGCATCTGGACAGGTCTTATGTAGTGACCGTATAATAGCAGACTACATTTGTCATTTTGAGACACAGGGAAAAATGCAAGTAAAACTCGTAACTGACAAAAATTAGGTTTATGACAATTAGACATTTCTAAATGTAGTCACATAGGAAATGTGCATACAATAAAAACTTTACTGCACATCTTCTCAGTTTTAAATATTTGTAATGCTTCAAAGAATCACAACTCTACTTAACGGTGTCGCAGAACTTGAAACGATTATCAACTCAAAACTGAAGAATATATGCTTTGTTTAAATCTAATCTTTAAGTACCAACTTTACTGAAGGTTTGTGGTGACTGCTCACATATAGGGTCGGTGATAGTAACTGTGCAGTACCTGAACCATTGTGGTATAAATCTTCAGGCTCTAGGAATCTAGTTGTGTATACAGTATTTACATACACTAAGTGCAGACTATAATGGTACTAAGAAAGTAATATAGTGTAACAATGGTTATACATAAGCTGGCATGCAAGCAAGTATATGACTGAAATGAAATATGATTTACAATATATTTACAGAATTTTAAAAAAACAGGAGTGGAACACTCATAAATTCCTGTATAACATCAACAGCGACAAAACCACCAATCCAGATTTATCTGTTTGAATCTGATCAGTGTGAAAATTGCTTATAATACCTTGGTTTTTGATGAGTACAAGATAAAATTGAGTGTTCACATATATATACAAATAATACTACCAATACATCAATTTTACTGTCAGTAGAAATTGGTCCTCTTTTACCAAAGTTTGTGAGACTCGTGCAATTGAACTGATGAAGATTTCATCTTGATAATACCAAAACCAGTTCACATTCTTACAAGATAATAGGTCTAAACAGAGTACACATAGAAGCTCAAACCACCATACTTTTTATGGTAAACCTTTAAGAATATAATTGATAAACATCATTATCAAAATGTAGCTAGGTCCAGCGTTTCTAAAACAAATAACTGATGCACTGTGGATGTAGTAATGCCATTTCTTGCCAAAATAGTCCAACATGTGCAATCTGGTTCCAAACAAATGACCACATCAATAGTGGTTCCACTGATCACATGTATTAATACAAGGCATATTTCACAAGAGAATGTACCAATACCATAGAAGACTATGGAAAACACATTTTCCTAAATATTTTTTCTTTGGCATTTACATTGGACATGATTTGTTGTTTAAAATTGACATATTTGTAGAAGACTTAGTTGGCAAAATTTGAGCAAAAATCATTTAATGGTTTTCAAGTTATGACACATGGTACCATGCTAATGTTACATTGTTTGATGGACACCAATTCCCATTTTTGTCCATCAAACATAACATTCGCCTGAAAAACACTATTTTGTTTGTAAACAAAGACATATACTTGAGATATTCTGGAAATTGGTTTCAAATGATTAATTTTGTTGATATACATAATCTGTGGAAAAATCATCATCTTGACTGCCAATGTTACATGTTGATGGCAATGCACTGTCCATCACAAAAGAGGCTTTTGCAATGATACACGCTGCTTATTTTGAAAATGCAAGCATAAATAAAGTAAATTTTGATGTACTATGTCCATGTAAAAGACTATATGGGACACTGACCAAGTATTATACTTCAAATCACTTAAAATCTCATTTTCATGCAAAAATGGGAATAAATGGTACCCTCTATCATGAGATATGCCACAATGAATGTACATACACAAAAATCAGACCAAAAATAGTGAATGACCTTCTTGTCTATTATGAGACTCTTACCAAAACCATATTGGCATGTAGTGTTAACTTTTGCTCTATTTACATTTAAGAGCACTAAAAGTACCATAGAAACTATTCACTATAGATTTAACATGTGGTAAAAATGCCATCCTATTTGTTTGGAACCAATGGCTCAAGTGTCCTTCACAACAAGAGAGTTGCATAAATTATAACATATCTCTTCCACACATCATGCTGTATGAATCAAACTCTTCCACATGGTCCTTCTGCTGGTCTCAAAGTCTCTGTCACAGTTGTCGCTACTTCACTACCTTGTGTATCCATCTTCAATGGTCTGAATCATTTGTTGAACTATTTTCCTTTTCCTACACTACGGCCCGGGGGGGTACTCAAAAAAAATTTGGTAGGTATGTGAGATCCGCGATATTGAACATAGGGTCTTGCAGAACGGATTTTGTTCAAAAAGAGGGTCTATGGAACTGATGTTTTCCCGAATTGAGGTCTCAGGAACTGCTTTTTTCCCATAAAAATACGACTATTTGAGCTAAAAATCGCTCAAAATTAGCTTGAAAACATGATATAATACATTTTTGAATCATTTTCTTTGAAAATGGGGTCTTCGGAATAATCTTGAAAAGAGCATCTTGGGGAGCGGAAGAGGAGGCTTGAAAAGGGGGTCTCGAGGGCGGCACATGCCTGTACCTTCCGTCAATGTAAGTACCCCCCCCCCCGGGCACTACGCAATCCGAAGGGGTATACATCGATTGTCAAGTGGAATTTTAAATCCTTTAACTGACTACATCCGGCATCAGTATACAAAGCAAAAGAATCACTACTACTGGAAGAATATGTCAAGCATTTCCACTATTACAAAGAGTGTACCAATTCCAACAACAAGCATGCTTTAACATCCAACATATTTTACAAAACACATCAAAAGTACCAAAATATAGTATTTTCTCCAAAATATGTAAATGACAACGTCTCCAATGTCATCAACTTTTTCCAACAATAAATTGTAATCAATTCTCAAAA
The DNA here is from genome assembly GCA_000969725.1 of Ophiothrix spiculata. Lineage (NCBI taxonomy): Eukaryota > Metazoa > Echinodermata > Ophiuroidea > Amphilepidida > Ophiotrichidae > Ophiothrix > Ophiothrix spiculata. Next base: position 31,080 of record JXSR01S009001.1, read on the forward strand.
CAAAAATGAGCGAATTCAAACATTTTTGGCATGCTTGATAAAGCAAAATTGTGGTTCTCTTTCCCAAGCAAAGTGTAGGTGATATTTTCTTTAATAATGCAAATAACATTACGCTTAACTAAAAGTGCCTGCAACTAACTCAAAATGCTGTGCATGAATCAGGATCATTTAGTGTAATTTTCAACAACTAAATTTGCCCACTTTCAGTGTAACATCACTATTTTATTGTGCACTGATACTCTAAATTGATGTGAAAAAGAAAACTGTTGCAGAAACAAAAACTTGTTGCATAGGTGACATTGAGACTATGTGCCATTTTTACATTATGTTATACTAGGAGATGTCAATATGTGCTGAAGACGCGACTCCATTTACTAAAAAATTCTGAAAGTTCAGACTTATACATACTTAAAGGAAAGGAACTTTTTGATAGTTTTCAAAATAAAATAGGTACAAGTTGGAACAATAAACTAAATACCAGAAGATTTTGTTTTAATCATACTGGATAAAATCCAATTCATTTCATGGAAGCAAGAGGATCACATCAGACTTTTGTGTAGGCCTATATTTTGGAGAGAAGTCAAAATCCCACATCTTCCCAACCAATATATTTTATGAGGGAAATATCTTGCTTTTGATATGATATGGCTTCAAATCTCTTGTCTTTATATGAGACACATTTTTGGGAAACTTTTAAAATACCTTAACATTTTATAGGAAGGATTAGGGTTAAGATTAGAGTTAGGGAGAAGGGCTGGGTATTAGAATTTAAATGGCAGGTATTCTAAACAAATTCTGTCTTTCAAATTCTGCAATCCATAAATTACACCTTAAATTTCTTGCGTCTGAGAAATGAATTGCATTTTATCAAAAGATAGATAGCTATAAAGTAAATGGAGCCTGTCTTCAATTGTCCCTGATCATTGACAAGTCCTTAATTCCACCCTATGCAGTGACTTTTACCATATAAAAAAGCGTGAAGATCCAAGTCATCAAAAGAGTATGTCGGTGTGTATGGGTTATCGTCTGCTGAGAGAAGCAATGTACACGAAAGAACAATATGGATGAAATGATGTAAATGCCTATGTCATTCAGAGTTATCTACAATTGCTCTTGAAGATACTAAAGTAAAAACCTTAGCAAACTGTTATAGAAGCACAGAAGTGATGACACCACATTTGTTTTTTTCATTTTAGCATTTAGGATATCATGTATTGATGGAACATTATGAAAAACACCGGGGGGGTAGGAACTTGCCTCTTTGAAATTTGAAAAGCCACCCATCCAAATTCCAAATACCAATGACCCATCAATATACCAAATCAAATACAAATACTGAAATGAAAAAAACATAATGGAACTCTTTTGTTAATAGCAAAATTTGAAGGTATTCTGGTTCAAAAATCTGAACTAAATAAGTCACAATCACTAGACTCTGTTCTGTTGATGCCACCATTTGTTACTTTGATCAACTGAAAAGCTTAAATGTCAATATTGATTACAAGTGCAAATGGTGACATGTTTGAATCACAGAAACTCTGAAAGAAAACAGTTTAAGTTTTGTTCATTGCATATTGGCATTGATGTTTGATATGTATTATAATAAGTTTACATGTGTGAGGCCTAAAATAAAGCTGTTTGACTGGCATAACCCGAGGGACCCTATATTCTGGTCAAAAAATAAAAAATATGAGCCCAAAAAGCAGCAAAATTAGTGAATAGGGTGCTTTTTTGAAAAATCAATAAAAAGAACCACCAAAATAGCCTTTGTATTGGAGCATAAGATTAGAATTCCTGATTTCTTTTCTCACAAAGTAAGGGCTAAGAGTAAATTGTACAATTGTGTTGGGAGTGGCCAGGTTCTCTTTCTCTTTTTCTTGCTATCTTATCTATTTTCGGCATCTTTTCAAAGATGCATTGGCCAGCATGCATAGATTAGCCATTTCTGGCTATCCAGGTTGGTACTTTTGTATGAGCTTGGAAGAGACCATGGGGCCGTATTCTCGAACGATGTTTAACGCTAATCAGTGTTTAAATCACGATTTAAACGATGGTTAAAATAAACGTAATTCTCGAAAAGTAACTAAATATAATCATCGTTTAAATTCTAACCACCTGTCTTTAAACATCCCTAAAATGCGTTTAAAACTAAACTAGGTCAGGGGGTAGTTTAGGGTGTGTTTAAATTTTATTTTCATTATGTGTCCGACAACGTTTTTTGTTGTTTTAAGCTTTAAAAGTGTAATAATACTAATAAAGAATGCTTGAAAATTACAATATGATGACATCGACATGACAATGACAAACAAATCACTCAAAATCTGTGCTTTTTGATAAAATATACCTTGAATTATCATTGTAAACATGGTAGCTGTGTGCAAGCTATTATAGCGTAGGTCTATCTTCACGTACTCAATACACAGGCATTACTTGATAAATAATATAAGCCGTGTAACTGATGAAGCGAAGAAATCTTTATTGACTAGGGACCTTCTACTAATACAAATAGTTTTAGGTCACTAGTGCATATCTTTTACATGCAC
>JXSR01S009001.1:33672-47414 GCA_000969725.1 Ophiothrix spiculata
AACTAAATCTAAATATTTCATGAAAGTAATTGAAACTATATGCTACCACTTCAAAATGGCACAATTCAAGGCCTTGTCCTTGTGTGAAACCACCCACACAAAGATCAAAACAGAACTACACTATTGTTTGAATCTATAATGGAGCAAACTACACGGGCTTGGAATGTACCATCCATGTAGATTCCTTGGATATATTTTGTACATCTATGTACATCCAACTTGATACGTTCGTGCACCTAACACAATGGGAGTGCGTGCATGTATTGGATGCGTAGGTACTACCATAAGGCCAAAACAAAAATATTGTTTGTTTGTCCATAACAGCCTCTGAAAAGGTAGGGTCGGTAGGTCGGCTTTTTTTTTTTTTAATTCTTTTTGTAGTAAATGTACATGAAACTCACCTTAAGAATTGAAAAATTTAACAAGAAATAAATTTAATGAACAATATTCTGGTGATTCTTAAGAGGTCTTCTACATTGGAAAATACAGTTCATGTCATTTCATATCATATTTTTATGATTTGAAGTCTTTCTCTGTGAATTTTTATACCTTTTTGTATGAAAAATCCTCAAATAAGAGTTGGAATATAAAAAAAAACAACTTTATAAAGCACACGGTCGGGCCAAATTTTGACGGTCGGTCGGGCGAGGACAAACAAACAATTTTTTTTTTGGCCTAAGTGGAAACATATACGCGCAGTTGAATAGCAGCTTGAATCCACATCTGGCTGACACATTGTTGTGTAGACACAATTTCTACTTCTGGAATGTACATGGATGTACATTCCAAGCTTTGTGTAGTTTGTCCCAATGTAAGACTAGTAATAGACAAGTTCTCAAATAAAAAGCAAGTAAATATCACAACATGTCCACTACATGAATATAGTCCAATAGCCAAGGGCGAGATAAGAAACCAACATTTGTTGAAATGGCCATGTTTTACAACAAAATATGTCAAAACAAAGGTTTTGCCCATGTTTTACTATATGTCAAAATCAGGTTTTGTGCAAAGCAAAGATTACAAAATCAATATTACTTTTTTTTTTAATTTTCTTTTTTTTTTTTTTTAATGGAAAGGTACCTATGTTGATTTTTCTTCAAAAACAAGCATTTTTTCCAAAAAATAAAATAAAATGAGTATATCTTTAAAAACAACCATTTTCTTAAAATTGGTGATGAACTAAGGCTTCTGATATTACAGAAATTTACGTACCTCTGGAGTACTTTCGGATGTGTTACATCCATCACCAGCTGAAGTTCCTTCCATAAATTTCTGTAGTTCAGAAGTCTAATCTCTAGCCTCCATTTTTCCGTTTTACAAACTTAAAATTCTATTTTTCACATATTCTAGTTTCCACAATTGTCCATGTTACAAAATATCATGCATGTGTTAATTTTGTATGCCTTACTTCGGTAGCCCGGTCAGCCTTGGTAAAATGGTGCAGTCGTAGGCAAAATAGTAGCGAGAAAGACTGCGGAGATAGGCAGGCTACAGTAAAAAATGTTGCTTTCATGCTTGATAATGGTATTAATTACTTAAATATTGAATTTAGACATTTTGGTATTTGCTTATCTAAATTACTACTGATTTTAAGAGTTTTTTCATTAGAATTACATGATTTTCAATTGTTATTTCCTCAGCATTAGATAATTTTCCATTTTCGGTGTTACACATGCCATTTCCGCAATTATTGTCAGTTTTCTGTATCGCAAAAAATAGAGGCATTGATCTAATCCATCACCAATTTTAGTGTCTACCACTATGATGAATCTCCACTTTTATGAACCAATTTCTTTGTTCTTATTTCTATAGTAGAGTGAACACATTGTGATATAAATAAAACATAGATGATTAAAACAGCGCTGACAAAATAAAATGTAACCCAAATACAGCATGTAAAAGTCTACAAGTTTTAGAAACATAATTAAATCTGAAAACAAAATAATAACAGCATAAGGTGTTCCCCAAGGATCTATCCATGGTCCTGGTTCTTTTTATTAAGCAATATAACTTCTAAGATCTCATCAAGTGTTGACATATTCTGTAAAGCATTACTATGTAACAAATCTCAATTCCAGCTTAAAACTGAGGAGGAACATAGAATATTGGTATGAATAAATAATATCAATGGATCTGTATTTCTTGATTTTGCTATCTTTTTGCTACAGATGGGCATGTTGTAATGGTATAATACAAGCATTTAAGCATGAAAATGATGAATACATGGGTCTTAATTGTAATGAAACTATTTAATAATCATCATGATTTTTAATGTATATTTTCATTGAGGAAATGGTAAAAGATGAATATGGAATCTAAAAGTAATTAAAATTTTTGTAACCAATCATATAAAAACCCTGCAAAATAAACTGTTGAATTAATGGTGTTATGTAAAATACCATGCACAAGGAAAAAATTAATTTGATGGCAGGGCAGGGAACATATTATTACCTCACCATGCTGTATATTTGTCTCAGATATAAAAACAACATTTGCCGACTCAAATGTACAAGCGAAAATTAAAATTATTGGTTATGATAAGAGTAAACATTAACATGAAAACATTGAACACTGATTCTGTATAAGATGAAATATAGTAAGAATTTGTAACATTGTATGTGGATCCAAAGGTGATCATATGTGAGACCAAAAACGAATGAAAAAACAATACCTGTTTGAATGTATATCCTTTTTGAGACCATACCTATTTACTAGTTTGGAACTCTCTTCCAATCAGTCTCCGCAACTCTTCCAACTTGCACTTCAAACATGGGTTAAAAACATACCTTTTTAAGCAAGCATTTCCTGGTTCATAAGTTGTTTTTTTGTGATGTCTTTATTTTAGCGCTTAGAGTTTTTTGTAGATTTTGCACTATATAAATGTGTTATATTATTATTATCATTTTTATTATTATTTTTTTATTATTATTATTATTATCATATGAGACCACATCCAAAGGGGATGCCATAAAAACAGAGCACACATGTACCTGTACAGCATTTGAACAATCTTAAGGAGTCCTTTGGGTCTTGGAAGCATTTTAATAGCATTTACACATAAAAATCATCATTGTTTCTACCCTATCAGACACTGAAAGGTAAAATTTGATATCCTGACTGAGACTAGCAGAGTACTAGGTCCATTTTGATACCCTTTATTGCAGATCTCCAGTCCTGTGCAAGTCTCACATTTTTGGCATGCAAGAGGTTACCAAAGGAACTCGCATACAGCAATTTGAAATTCTTGATTTTCTGATTGCTTATTGGATATAAAAAGTGTACAAATGCAATATATTTCATCTTACACAGAGTTACAGAATTAGCACAACAATCACCTACACAAACATACAGACTAACAAACAAACAAACAATAACCTTTCAACATCTGCATGTATTTATTGTCTTCGTCTGTTGAGAAGAAGAAAAATACAACAAGGAAATGCTTGGGTTAGTTGGGAATATTAGTAACAATTATGAGTCCATTACATGAATTAACATTCATATGCACAGCCAGATTCTGAAACTTTGGTAACCTAGAGGGTACTGCAAAAGGAGGGTACTGTGAAGTTGTTTAGAATTGCTCAAGATATGGGGAAAAGTAAGAGGACCTATATGACCTGTGTGGAATGCAAAATTGTGGAAAACAATAAGTAGGTTTGAATTTTTGGACAAGTAAGTATTTTCCCTTTATTTGGGGAAAATTTCTGGTTTGGGAATTAAAGGGAAGATAAATCAGTTCGATCTCAGTTCTTATATAGTCCTTTATTGTTCTTCTTGTGGTGAAGTGGCTTGAGCATTGGACTCATAACAAAGAGGATGTAGGTTCAAGTCCCAGACGGGCCATCCCCAGTGCTAAATCCATGAGCAAGATTCGTTATGCACTTGTTTCTTCCCATCAAAGTGACACAAATGGGTACCAGTACAAAATAAGTACTGAAAAGGTAAACATAACTTGTTTGTCAGAGAAAAGTGACAATCCCCCAACATAATAACATGCAAAGTATAGTGGAGTCTAACTCACATGCTATGAAAATTTAGAAGAGCACCACAGCCTTTAGTATGTAAGCCTCGGTTTTAACTTTGTCTTTATCTTATGATATGGTTACATAACCACCGATCGGCGACTGTTGTCTGGTAATTGGAAGCCACCACAACGCCACAACATCGGTATGACACCGGTGAATGCTGGCATTGCTCTGTCAGTCACCAGTCGGTGACCAGTGGTTATGTGACCATAACTGAGAGCATCACATACAAGCCGAAAGGTTTGAACTCTGAATTCAATTCTTGAAGCATGCTTCCAACGTCTCTACAGTTCAGGACACCAGTCAGTCACCGACCGATGCCAGGCCAGTGTACACTGAATTTCTACCTGGTATGACGCCGTAACCACATCGTAACCTCACCGCAAGGCTATGTGACCAGGGTATCACTTTACGGAAAAATATTTCTGACATATGAGATCTTATTAAGGGCTAGGACAGGTAGATTTATCTTTTTTCTAAGTTTTGCATGATTAACATGGACAGAACCTGGCTGCTTTATTTATAAAATGATGTAAACTCACATCTATCCCACAATGCAATGTAATTATACCTCACATCTACCCCATAATGCAATGTGATTATACCTAAACTCAAAGACAATATGAAGCATTCCATACATGAGGACTCATTGCTATGTGAATGACCATATTTATCTTCTAAATTGTTTTTTTTTTAAATTATGGATTATTCAAATTGATATGAACAGAATCAAAATGGCTTCTTATATGGAGATAATTATACGGAAACATAAACTCACAAATCAACACTTGGAATTGGTAAACACAAAATATAAACTTAAACGCATCATGAAATTATTTAGAAAAAACACACAAACCAACACTGGGAATTGGTAAACACAAAATATAAACTTGAACAAAACATGGAATTATTAAAAATGGTAAAATGTACAATGGTGCGATGGGTTGGATGGTTACGGAAAAATAAAACTTTCTGAGGTTCATGCGCAAATGAGGCTCAAACAATTTGGTGGAATTAACAAGCAAATTTTTTTACATACATTTGAAGCAAATTATATGAACTTAAACATGTTATGTTTTGGCAACATGTTACGTTTTTGCAGTTTTAGTAGTGACCTACATGCATTCATATTTTCTCAAGCAATGAATGACGACGTTGGTAGCAATCATCAAATGACATAGCAACATGATAGCTAAATAATCCTCTGTATGCGGTAGGTTTAAATTTAAATACATGCGATTATGAGTGAATATTGTTTTTAAATTGATTTGAAATTTTCCACCTTGAACAGGACCATATACAGGATCCAAAATTACAGGAAAACAAGTAGGAAAGTATTAAACACTCTTAAGGTTTAAAGTTAAACATCTCAGACAATAGAACTTTTATTCTTGTTTTCCTCCTGTTTTTTAATGTCCTTTGATAAATGATTTGATATTGATGAAGTTTTGTTCCCACATGCACAACTAATGGGTGGGTTAGGGGGTCACAAGATGGTGGTATGATGGGAGCTGGTATATCTACAATAATACTCATACATATGTCAGACAAATGTACGATGGAAGGTCTACTGACTTGCAGTGCATTATGGGAAATAGATCATCTCGGTCATGGAAACAAGAATGAGACGACATGTGGCTACAGAATACAATTTATACAATTTCACAAAAAGTTAGGTACAATAAACAAACATTTTAAATTCAATACTATAAATGGAATCTTTAGAGTAGACTCCGACCCATGCATGCAAACTTACCATCTTCTTCATCCCTTTTGTGGATAGATTTGAACATTTCCTTGTACCAATCATGTCTGTTGTTCTCTTTCACATGCTGGTTAGGAAAAAAAAATATTTTTGACAGAGTGTTATTATCTGAGAGTTATGCAACTGATAAATTGCAGTGCCTTGATTATAGTGGTTTATACACAACAGTTAACCCAATACTGTAAAAGGACTAATCTTCGCTAGGGATTTAATTTAGCTAATTTCGCTAGACTGCAAATTCGCTAAATTAAATCCCTCGCTAAAATTTTATTTAACATTGAAACTAATGTAAAATGTTCTAAAATAGTGAACAATTTGTCCTCGCCAAATTAAATCTTTTTAACAGTACCCAAAAAACAACAGAAAACTCACTGAAGTCCAAAAAGGGGTGCAAAGTCCTGGGGCCGTATTCATAAAAACTCCGTTACACTTAAAAGTGCAATTTTTACACTTAAGTGTAAGTGTAACTCTTAAACTTCACTTACACTTAAGTGATTCTCTTGACTTTAAAGCTCAATTTCTGCTTTATTGCAGTGTGTCATTTTTGTTCTTTTTAAATCTAATTTTAAGTGCAAAAATGCTAACTATAATCTGTAAAAAGTATGTAAAATATATGCTATAGAATAATAATAAATAATAATAATAATAATAAATCACATTTCTAAAGCACAAACTACTCAAATGTTTCTAAGCGCTACAACTTACGACTACAATGACTAGAATACCAATATGACTTAAGGGTGCTCCAATGTCCCCTTAAAAGTTGCCCTTAAAATGATAAGAGTTAAGGGATTCCCTTAAATATTTGTTCATTTAAGTGCAACTCTAAGAGTTTGTCTTAAAATTCAGCAGATTTAAGGGAAACTCTTAAAAAAGTTGCACTTTTAAGTATGCTTTATGAATATGGCCCTTGGGTTTTAATCCCAGTAACTCATAAAGCCACAAAATGTTGTATACCTAGGACTGTACATTCCCTGGAAAAAATCGAGTGCAATTCTAGTACAACATTCCTGAGATGCACATTTGGAACACAATTATAGTACAGTTTTGGTACAAATATAGTACAAATTTGTGTACTATAAATGTACTCAAATTATACTAAAATGATGTTCCAAATGTGCACCTTAGGAATGTTGTACTATTTTTGTACTCACTTGACAGTCAATGGCGGGTGATTTTGGCAGATAAAATGTTCTGTATATGCTGAGTAATAAGCTGCTACTACTAATGACCTCTTTGTTAATTTTATTACTTAGACTACGCTTAATTCCATCTTCCTTCAAAATAATAAAATTCAGGCAGGTGAATTTTTGTTGGGCAAGAAACTTTGAAAAGTAACCTGTCTGACTGGCTAGTACAAAAGTATTACAACATCCAGTCCACTGTATACTCATGCGGCATCTGGAACAAGCATTATAATGACAATGCTACTGATTTCATACTTATTGTCACTTTGCAGCTTTGAAGCTCTGTCGCTTGGTTGTTTCACACTTTTGTAGCTTTGCAGTTTTATCGCTTTGCAGATTTGCCGCTTCATGTCGCTCTGAAAGTTGAATTCATTTCAACTCAAAAAATCTTGTTGTGCGACAAAATTTTGCCGATATCCATGATCTCAGCGACATGTAGCTTCGACAACAACCGGAAGCGGTAAGTTTTTGCAAAAAATATACGTCATGTAGCAACAAAACTGCAAAACTACACAAGTATGAAAGCAGCATAAGATCAATTTTAATTGTAGCAAAAACAAAATGCTTTTCTTTGCACCCTACCTGTCTTAAACCAAGCGGTACACCTGACTCCTCATCACGCGGGCCTATTCCATCATACGACGGTGCTTCTACAATCTTGCGTTCAGTTTTCCTTGTGGTTATCTTGGGTCCTGCATAGTAAGTATCTGTATGGACCAGGTCACCGTCTACTGTCTGTGTTTGATAGATGGCTCCCTCAGGGAGGTGAACCGGATCTGATGGTCAGAGATGAATCAAAAGGATTAATAGTCATAGTGATAATTTGTATTTTGAAAATACTGGTTGGCATTGTTAAAGGGCATTGGACACTTTAACATCACCCCAAAAATTTTCCAAACATTTTGAATTTTTTTACATTATTAGAAGTGTTGGCATAATTAATGGCAGCATGTAAAATTTGATTATCAAATTCAATCCCTGTTATGTCAAAATAATTAGATTTGATATAAATATTTATCATTATTAAATGTCTTTGGTAACAATAAAAATAATGACCTCTAAAGTTGAAACAAAAATGTACATTGGCCTTAAACAGCAGATATAAAACAAAACTGAATTTCCTTTCAACTAGTCTCAATCATATGATGTAATTTTTTTTACAAATTTAAAAAAAAAAAAATCTGTTTCTTAACATATAACATCAATACATGTTTTTAGAGAATTGCGTCATATCCAAATCAACATGTAAAATGAAATTCAAGTTCCTGGCGTGACTGATGGTTTCACAATATTTGGTAGTTGATTGTAATTATCAAACATACCAAGTATAAATCATCTACAGATAAAAATTTAACAACTTGTCCACTGCACCTTTAATCATGCCTTTATATTAAATTAGACACTTTCACACATGGAAAAGTTCAATGACTCCATGCTCTGATGATTGATACAACTTTTAAATCACTATAGGTGAAACAAAATTTTCTTGGACATTGTACACAAATCCAGAGTGCAGGAACCCAGTTTTTGTAAATGCAAGCCCTACTCTATTTGTTTATTTTTTGAGTTGTTGTATTGTCTAAAAGTTTCATAAGCCAAATAGGGTAAAAGCTTGAAAATATACTGGGCATAAATTCTTCTTAGATGTAAAATGAAATATAAAAATATATTTATAAAATAGAAATTTGGTACATCATGTGCTAATATTGAAAGTAAAAATTTTAAGAAATATTATGACATCAGAAATGTTTATACCTAAAGGTATTCTTAAGTAAGGATACTTGCTTCCTTTTCTGTATCAAGTGCAGTTTCATGGTTGTAAATTTTAAATTTTTTGGAAAGAGTAACGCTTGAAAAAAAAAGTAAACAAACACAAAACAAACAAACACAGACAAACAAGCAAAAATGAAAGTAAAAATTTTAAGAAATATTATGACATCAAGAAATACTTAAAGGTATTCTTAAGTAAGGATACTTGCTTCCTTTTCTGTATCAGTTTCATGATTGTAAATTTTCACTTTGAATTTTTTTGTTCAATATTATTTTGATTAAAGTAAAATAATTACTGCAAAAATTGAAAATTATCCTTTAAGATGGGAAATTGTGGTGCACCACCTAGCCCAGGAAGCAATCAATTTCTTGGATTGGTTGAGCTTATTTCCTTGATATTTCTTGACTTACTATCCTGAGAACTACAGGAAGGTGTAGGTCAAAGAATGGGGCACAGGTAAGTCACATGATATGAAACAAACTGGCAACTCAGTTATGATAGCTGCCATGTTTCTTGATTCTTGTTTCTGGATGGATATTCCTCCTTTTGATTAGGAGCACCTTTTTGTGTTTAGAAGAGTAAAGTTAATTTTGTTTAAACACAGCTAACACAAATCACTAAATTCACAAAAAATGTCAAAGGTTCACATCCAATGTTCACTAATTAGCACAAAACATGTAAAAAGAAAAAAAAAAGAAGGATTGGGGGTCAGGCATAAGGGGTACAATTCATCAGAATCAGTCAATATCAGAGCAGATACGAGCAGATACATACTCTAGTATATTAGTTTGAGACAAAAGAGTAGAAGTGACTGGATCTGTAGCAGACTCTGATAGGTGTTGACCTTTGACACATGTTGATCATTTGTAACTGAAATGATTTATGAAACAAATTCCAACACATTTAGATGAGTGACCCAATATGTGGTTATGTGTAAAATTCATAATCAGTCCTTGCAACAGATCTTCCTTCCTACAGCCTCATCAAAGACAAACTCAGATTAAGTTACTTCACTGGGTCAACTGCTGTCCAATCTAATGTAGTCAGCATGCTTTGAACCTATGACCTCATCTGTCATGAGCCCCTTCTGTATTGATTGGGTAGTCCTACTGAATTCTTTTTTTACCCAGACTGACCTTCTTTGTCAGAGGTGTTAACTGAGCGGAATTCGCACCTCAGCATTCATCTGCCTTAAATTGCCCTGCTTCATTATACTTTGATCCAACACCAAATAGGCGGGCCTCTTCACATCGTGAATTGATAAAGATAAGTGTGTGCGTAGCTGGACACAGCAAACCTGCAGAAGACGCAGTGTGCGTTGCACGTGTGACTCGCGCATCAGTATCTACGGCGCGCATGTAACTGGGATTATGTTTACTTGCGGATGAAGAAAAGCCTTATTCCCGCCTGTTTAGTGTTGATCAAAGTATAGTTGAGCTCTATTCTGAGTAGGGTTTGCACCAAGAAATTTTTATAGGGGAACTGATACTTGCCGCCATTTTGATTTCACCGCCGTGTAAATCCTATAGGACAGCAGCCATCTTGGATTGTCGCTCATGGAAGGTGAGCTATTGTGCTTCCAGAATTTTACGGCCACACTTCAAGAGTCTTCGCAACGGATTAGCTGGAAAATTTGCGTACTATAATCAGAGCATGTCCCAATACATGCTACTTGTAACGCAGACACGGTTTGCGTATGAAACAAAATACAAAAGCTGTATATGCATCAAGTGAAGATTTACGCGATCTGCCTGGATATCGGGCCAAACTTCGAATATATCCGGAGGAACAATAACTCTGCTCCATGAGCGACACAAGATGGCGGCATATCCCGATTCCCTTATAAAAATTCCTTGGTTTGCACCCAAGACTTTATCCATCCTGAACCCTTACTGAATTTAAGAAGTATAACACTACTTATTCAGACAAATCACCATCTGATCGCATCATAATATTTTCACGCTGCTCTCTAATCTCATCTATGCAGCATGATTTGCACCCATAACTCAATCCATATGAACCCTTATTGTACTGATCTTACCAAGACAAAACTCCTTTGGATCTTTAAAGTGCTCTGACTCGGTAATCTAGTCAGCCAGATTCAAACTCAGTCTAGCCTGAACCCCGGACCTGAATCCTTAATGTACTGATCGAGAAGCCCTCCTTACTGAAACTTACTTCTTTCTTTGGATCTCTCAGCTGCTCTCTAATATAGTGAGAATTCACATCTGAACTTCATCACACAAACCCATACTGAAGTGTTTAAGGTTTCCTACTTACAAGACAAAACTCTTTTTGATCTTTCAGTGATCTGTAATCTAGTAAGCCAGCTTTAAACCCATAACTCAATCTAGCCTGAACCCTTATTTTACTGATTGTGTAGCTGTACTTATCGAGACAAACTTCTTTCTTTGGATCTCTCACCTAATGTCTAATCGAGTAAGGAGGATTTGCACCCAAACTTCATCCACCTCAAACCCTTCCTCTACTGTTTGTGTTGTCCCACTTTGCAAGACAAACATTAGTTGGATCTTCAATTGAACTGTAATCTCAGTTCGGGAAAAGTCGTAATTCATTCAGGGCAAAGAATTCATTTACTGTAAAGGAAGACCTATACTATACAGTAAATCAATTCATCGGAGAATATTTTAAGAGTATTTTCTTATTGAATGGGACCTATTCTAAGAAATCTAATGATGAAATGTTTAATTCTATCTACCAATTGTTTTTTGTTTTCTTTTAGATATAATTCAAAATTTCATAGCTAAATTTGTAGAACAGGACCCATTCAACAAGAAAATGCTCTAAAATGTTCTCCGATGTTCATAGATTGATTTAAAAAAACCTGATTTAAAGTTAAAAGTAAATGAATTCATTACTTGTATAGTATAGGAATTCCTTTAGTAAATTGATTCATTACCGTGAATGAATTACAACCTTTCCCCAACTGAACTGGCCAGCAAGATTCAAATCCATAACTGAATCCACCCAAACTTTTACTGCACTGATCCGAGTAGCCCTACTCACCGAGCCGGACTTCTTTCCTTGGATCTCTCAGCTGCTCTCTAATTTGATCCTTGAGATCATCCTCTGTTGAAATGATACAAGAAGTCAATGTTAACTTACAAAAACACACAAAACATTAATAAGAAAGGCATGATTATATTTCCTTAATCAGTTTAATTAATAACTAGCCATTATTTAAATAATTCCATTTGTTGCTAAAAGTATATTTTTTCGAGCATTAATCATTCCTCTTAAAAATATATTGATTTGAAAGGTTGAGAAATCATACTTTAAAAGCAAACAAAATCACTTCGTACTCCACCATTATAACCTTTTGCACAGCAAGAATCCAACATACACAAAAAACAGTGGTACCCTTGTACTCAGAAGTATCCAAACAGTTACTTGCATCAGCCAAAGCTTTTTCAAAGAAACAACACTTTGTAATGTGCCCATATTGCATGATAGGATGCGATGTTGCAGGTAATAATATCTGATTAGCTGAGAACAGGGTAACTTAAGCCACCCTGAATAATTGGCACCTACCAACATTCCTTACATCTGATATTATTAGTTATTGGGTGAAGCGGAGGTATGTTATGGGAAATACTCGTGCGCGAAGTGTCATTTCCGGACGAAGCGCAGCTGAGCCTGGACATGTCACTGAGCGCACAAGTATTTCCCATAACATACAAACGCTGAACCAAATAACGAATTGATCATACCACTAAGTCAATCTTAATCATGAAACTATTTATTTTTTTGTTTTTTCAATTTTTTTAGCTTTATTTCACAAAAATTAACAAAAACAAACCACTTTTGGTGAACGTTTTACTCTACGTAGTACTGCGCATCCCTTCAAATTTAAAATGCAACGTTCCGACGCGCTCAGTGACAGAATATAAGTGCGTCTGACGCGCTCAGGGGTAGGATACGAAATATATCCCGGCAGCGGCTCCTTTGATCTTTTCCAAACATGGTCATAAATTCTCTTTGTGGTATGATAAAGAGGGTTTTATATATCTTTGACACTTTTAATTACTATTGATTCCTCTTTTGGTAGAGCATTTATCAAAAAATCAAATAAATATTTTCTGAGTAATATTTCAGTATAGTATATTAAGGTTTTGATTTACAGTTTGGTATAAAGTACTGGAAGTCGTAGCTAGGTTTATCATGGCAGTAAATTAAAAATAACTGATTACTTGAACAATTTTCAGCTTATTTTCACAAAGATTTTGTATTTGTTCACAACAAATTAATGCTATAAAAATATGATGAAATAAGAAAACAAAATGCAATGTTATGGTACTTAAGATATAAATAAAATATTCAAGAGGCATAATGATATTGATAAAATAGAACCAAATGCTTTAACACGAGTGATATACTTCAAACAAATGCATGTAAAATACTGTAAGACTTCAACTAATTCAATTAACATAGCATAATAGAGATAAATATAGAATATACTAAAAATACCAATAGAGATACGAAAAATCAAGGAGATACCAAACACTGTAAATATACTTACACTAGTCCATTGTATCAGCTTATATCACAAAATTAACGTAACAAAACAAGAACTTGAAAAAACCTTACTAAATCACCATTTACCATGACAAACCAAAACTGGTATGGTTACTTGAAGTTAAATCAATGAATCACAGCAAAAAGCTATACATAATGATGTGACAGCAGAGAGAAGCAATTGACTTTGCTTGCATGGTTTGTATTGAAAAGGGGGCACTCCTTTGTATTGGTATAAATCCAATATTTTGTCAATATTTGTTCGATTGGTTGTTATTTTTGAAATAAAGTATACTTAAACTAGAATACGCGGTTCTCGGGCCGCGCGGTTCTCGACACAGAGTGTCGATCACGATGCCTCCGCATTCCACCTTTGTAATCGGACAAAGTTGAGAATTTGACCTTTCTTTAGAACTATGACCCAAACCTTTGAAATCGGACAAAGTTGAAAATCTGAC
>JXSR01S009002.1:24772-48237 GCA_000969725.1 Ophiothrix spiculata
TGCGATAGACTTGTGACAATTTTGTCAATAAAGTACAAGAATAAAGCGTGGAAAGGGGGATACAACACGAAATAGAGAAAAAAACAAATAAAGAACATGAAGAAAGGGTATTAAGAGAAGGTGTAGAATTACAGAAAGAGAAAAGAGGGTAAAAGAAATTTTACGGCACAAAATACCGTCATTACAACAAATTCCTCGCTTAAGAAAAAAAAAAAAGGGGGTGACATCATATTCAAATTCTCCATGGTGCCACTATCGCAAAGCATACTCGCAATCAATACTTTCAACTTCTAGCACGGTAAGAGTACGGTATTCAACCCCTTGAAATTAAAAATCAGTCGCAGTGCCTATCCTCGTTGACATAATCAATGACTAGTAATGTTTGAGAACAGCATACCAATGGCTCCTACGAGCCATTGGTATGTTCACCGACCATGTCAATATCAACATATAAAGCAAATGTGATTACTATATGCTAATCCCAGAGAGATGATTAGCACGTCTCTGTCAACTTCCACATTAAAAGGCATTCATTTGAATAGGAATTACAATGGCAAAGCTCTTGCGATGTTCGTACGACAGTCGTGCGAACGCCGTACGAACGCCCTGGGCAATCGTATGCAGGTATTCGCAAGGCACTCGTAGCAAGATATTGAACATGTCAAATAACCAGGCTGCGAGCTTAAGAACTGTTTTTGATCGTACGGTGTTCTTGGGGCGTTCGTACGACGTTCGTACGAGTCGGTCAAAACAACTGATCGCATTGTTTGTAAGGCGTTTGCGACCAGTCGTAAGGGTATTTTTTAATCTGTTTTAAAAACAAAACTCATTTTCGTCAAGGGGAAATACATCTATTAACACTGCCCAGAAAAGAAATTTCATAAAAATTAACATTTGTCAGATATTTGTAAAAAATATATACCTATTCTTGCGAACGCCTAGTCGCACCCTGTGACCCTCACCTAAATCACTGACTCAATATAGACCACTGATCAATATTGTCAGTGACTATGCAACGAGACTGTGGCGCGTAGCGCCACAGTCGAGGTGTTCAAACCGAACCGAAGGTGAGGGTCACACCGATTTAACCATTTTCTCCCTAGCAAATCATAGGGGGAATTCTCAATTCCTTCAAGCTTATTCTCTTGGGATTGGCCTCTCTTGTCAGTTAACCAAATCAGTCGAGCCCAATTGTAGTGCTAGCGAACGCCGTGCGAACGTCGTACGAGCCTCATTCTTAAAGGAGTCGTACGAGTCTTTTGATCGTACGATCATTGTGACCGTAGCTTTACTTAACCCATCTAGGTAGGAAACATTCAACATGTTCAATTAACATCCGTTACTCATAAACATGTTTTGTTCCCTAGATATTTAGAATTTTAGAGATACCGAAGTCAAAATTTAAGTCTACTGCGAGGATACCGCTATATTTATACCGCTATAAATTAAATGGCACGTCCCTAAATGTGTCCTGACCAAAAAAAAAAAAAAAGGGAAACGAAAGTTTTGTTTGTCCAAATATCCTTAAAGTTTTGTTAACTATGACAACAACGAGTGCCCCATATTTCCACTGTCTCCATGTAGACTATCAATTGCCGATTCTCATTGAACCTGAAGATAAAACAACTAATTATGTAAGTTTGGCAAGGTAAAAGGGTTGATAACATAACATTTTCGTGAGGTCAATACACATAATTCAAATGTTAGGAGAAATGCAGGGGGTAGGACGCCGGTGACGTCATCAGATTTTGAAACTCCCATTCAAAAAACTTTTAACTAAAGCTCAAAAATTTCATTTTATGCCCTTACTTAGTGTATAAACATATGGAGATTTCAAAACCGACCCCAGAAAACTTAAAAGATATTCTGATTATTTTAAAGAACTGTTTTTCTTTTTATTTACGTATTGAAATATACGAGCGATACCGCAGATGACCACCTATCAAATCTGAGTAAACAGTCAGGTAAACAGGCAATTTATTGCGCGTCTTCCATCGTATGGAGAAATGGGCATCTTTTATGTTTCCTGCCACTACATTATCTGATGTTTTGTTACAAAACAGCAAGGTGACTCAACGTGATACATGTTTCACATTGGCATGTGTCATTATTAAAAAAGTGTCTTTAAAATAGGCAAAAATATCCGGGGAAATCATACTATATAATCCGGGACTATAATTCACGGGATGTTTGTATGTATGTTTTGTTTTGTATGTAGTTCAGTTATAACTCCAGAACCCTTAACCCGATCTGTATGTTGATACAGGGCTGGTCATTAGAACCTGCCCGACAGCCAATGGCGGGTAAATTTGGTGTTGGACGGGTAACAATTAAAGTAACCTGCCCGACAAGGCAGGTAAATTGTTGGTATGTGAGGTCCATTTTAGGCAAATAAACATCATCTAATGATTTCCTCTAATTTAGTTTGAGTAGGGACTTATGCCACCCATAACAATACAAATTTTCAAGGAAAGGGGAACCTATCCACGTGCCAAATTTCTCAAAATTTTTATACAAATAAGAGCAACTTTTTTTGCAAAAAACACAAATTTTCCTAGTGTTTTTGAAGAAAAAAAACAACAACAAAATTTGCCCCATTTAGCAAATTTCGATTTATTTTTAATAGGTTAATGGTGTTTTTAAACTGTTATAATTCGAAAAAAAATACCAGTACAGTGTTGATATAGCCATTAACTATTGACCAGTCAATAAGACTAGTACCATAATGTAAGCAAATTAAATGAAGTATATTCAATTCAAAGAACAAGCCTAGTTTTTCTAGGAAAAGTTTCTCTATTAAAATTTTGCCCTAGTGATATGGGGAGCTGTTGTGAAAAACATTACAATATCCTTAATCATAGAAACACTACATTTTCATAATAAAAATACTATACATCTTTATTTGCATAGTCTTATCATACCAAGATACAAACAAGCAGGCTAATAATAGTACTACATGTTTTTTAATAATTTCAAGGTGCAAATTGGTAATACAAAAAATGATACACTTTTTACCTTAACCATGCATAGCTACAAACATGATTGACCAAACTTATAAAAATATCACAATTTACAACAGAAGTATCGAATAATTTAGAAATTTGTAATGTAAAACAAAATCATAAAAATCAAATTAGGGAGGGGAGTACAAAACTTTGGTTTTGGCTTAGATGTGCGACTCATGCCTCAGAGCCCTTACTGTGACCCATGTCTACAGATTCTTAAAGAAAGAAATGCTGTACAGCTGCAAATACCATACCTGTGGTCGATTTCACTAACATTTAAATGCACCGTTAATGCATCATAAGAACAAACCCATTGTTAACTTGCCATATCTCATTGCTCTTCGAAACGTTAAGATTTGAATTTCACCCGGGCCAAATTCCAATAACTTTCGAGGAGTTTTACGCATATGAAGGGTTTTTACATGTTTGTAACATTCAATCTAGTTATGAGCTTACCCTTGCATCGTAATAAGTACTGATCACAATTGTTTAGAGAAACTGATAAGTACTGATCACAATTGTTTAGAGAAACTGATCCTTTTACCTTTACTATGTTAAGTACACCCCTAGCATGGTTTGAATATATTAATACTGAATTGCATGGATTTGGAATGTTTCATGGTTATGGCATTGAATTTAAATTACATACATTATATACATAATATTAACAATTAACAAGATTTAGATGTGTATTTTAGCACACTCATAGAGCTTATAAGGATTACTGGCCACCCCAATCTGCTACCACTTGAGACCTTTTACCTTTCCATTTAAGGATATTTGAGACCTTTGATAACAAACCTCTTCCCCACCCAAATAAACAAAACAAAACGAAAGCAAAACAAACCAACAAAGTTTTGGCACCTAACCACAACATTACATACTACCTTAGTAAATACACCTAACCCAAATATCAAAATATGAAACCATTAGCTCCAAAAGGGTGACAAAAATCACTATTGGAGAAGACAAAATTGAAAGCTGTGTGACCTTTAATGAAAACTTTATTACCTTTAAATGAACTTGACTTGCTCTACATTAGAAACAATACATTAGTTCAAACCCGTTGTATAATCTCTTATTAAAAAACAAAGGTTTAATTTTTAGTTTACAATAATTTATAGAATTATAAATGACAACAGAAGTGTCACTTTGGTCTAACCCCACAAAAGAGACCTGCTAAGGTCAAACAAAATCAATTGTTTCCTGTAACATGCTGGGGAAAAGTGGTCGGTAGCTAGGAAGAAAATTTTCCTTCGAGGAATAGTTTTAGGTGTACATGTAGTTCATTAGGAATAATTTAATATGAGCAACAGATTGACTTTTAAATTATTTCATTTTGTTCAACTTAATGATAAAATATCTTAGATTTGAAATTGAGTTATTAAATAACAATTTTTGTAAAGTAAACAAGAATTTCACTAAAATTATATATGGTCACAAGAGGGCGCAGCACACTTTTTTCTTCGACCAAATTAAAAAAAGAATGCAATTTCATGTTGAGATAGATCAATTGCAATGCATAAAAACTGTTGACAGAAAGAAATTCTGAAAAAACAAATTTTGACTTATGTATAGCCCACACCTAATATAATACTTATTGTATCCAGTGAATTGAATCAGTAATGAGTTTACAAAATCGATTACAAAATGCATTGTTTTGCATCTACAAAGCGTTTGAACTAGACACTGTCAAAAATAATCTTTGTAAACTTTTTTTTAAATGATTTACAAAGTGTTTACCATTAACATAAATTATTTCCAGTGCTTTGGTAGTGTGTAATTGACTGTACTAATTTAAATTAATTGTTCTTAGTAAAAAATAAAACAACAATATCTTTCAACTTGAACAAACACATTTAAATTGTGTTTTTAAAAGACTTCTGTGGATATTTTTTTACTATACATCGACATCTTTCAACTTTCTGTGAATAAAGATAATACATAGCATTCAAAAATAATTTAGCTTGCTACATGTATCAGAGAAATCAACATGATTTGTAAAGCAAAGATCTGAAAATTGAAATTGCTTGACCAAATCACAGTTTAACTAGGAATACATAATAATTTTAGAAAAATATACCAGAGGCTAAAATCAATCGTAGCACTTTAAATCTACTTGAGCACCACATGAGTTTTACAACTGTACTTGATTTTATAACCAAGTTGTTATAAAACCTTAAGGTTCCATCAAACTAAACATTTAAACCAAAAAGTTGTAGCCAATGAAAAACATGCGACTAAAATATTGTTAAAGTTGATTTTGAATTTTAAAACAATGATTAAGTTTTATGATTTTCTAACTTGGTTTTGCATAGAAAAGAAACTTAGTTTTGCATAGAAAAGAAACTTGTTTTGCATAGAAAAGAAACTTAGTTTTGCATAGAAAAGAAACTTGGTTTTGCATAGAAAAGAAACTTAGTTTTGCATAAAAGTTTTGCATAGAAAAGAAACTTAGTTTTGCATAGAAAAAGAGAATATTCAGGTGCAGTTGTGTTATTATTACAATAAATGTATTGATTCCATTTTTTTAGGTACGTGTTAAATAAAGTATGTATAATACAGTAAGTTAAATTTCAATTTGCATAGATTTAAAGGAATGTAAATGATTGCATATATAATCAGTTTTCACACACATGTAGAACTTAGGAATGCATGAGCTCAAAAACTGATGAGTTATCATTAGATAACACAAGATCAAGCCATCTCAGGTAGTGACCCTCGGGCCAAATTAGACCCCGCGGGGACCTTAGTAGTGGCCCGCGTTCCAGGAACGACAAGAAAGAAATGGCCAACAGAAATATAGGGAAAAGTCATAAACTCCTTTTAGTCAAAGATAGATTTAAAAAAATATTGATAAATACTACCATTCATTTTCCTATCTTGGTAGCTAAATATAATTATTGTTACTGATTTATGAATTGTACCCTATTTGTTCCAGTATATACGTTTTCATGCAAAACATACATTAAAAATGGGCAAAAAACCCTGGAATCACATGTTAAGACCGTGGCGTCGCTTAATATTTGACACCCACTTTCCCCTTTTTTTTTGCGATAGTTCCCTCACACCAAATCATAATCTTTTTGGTATAAATTTCACACTCAATTACCTGACGTTTGATAATTTTTACATCAATTGATAATGTCAAATATTTTCTACTGTTCTCACAAAACAGCAGGATTTATTGAAATTTTATTGAAAAATTGAGGTTTTTGTTTGTTGATAATGTTTCTTTAGTTTTTGCACACAAAGAAAAAAACCTTTTCAGTACAAATGAGCAATTTTTCCACTATAAGTTCCCCCTAAGATTTGTGCCGCCACTGCTGTAAAGATGCCTGCTCATTAGTCTTTTAATGGCCCTTCTGCATTTTTCTCTCAAGAATTTGTCCCTTGCAATAAATTAATTGAGAACCCATGCACTAGATAGTACATTATTTCCAGCATTAAGAATACTGTTTAGAATTACTTTGAAACTCAATTGACTGCCTAGAATTAGCAATTCTGGGCAGTTGAAATTGTTCAGAACAATAGCATCAGGTTTAACCACTCACTAAGTTTGATGGAATAAAACTGTTTCAAACACATTGTGCACACTCAAAATGACTATGGATTTTTATGTGTATTGGTTCAAAACCTTGGGACGCAAGTTTTTTAATTGAAAAAGACCTGAAAAGATAATGAGTTCTAGCATGGCAAGTTTGTATAAAATGGACTGAAAAAAGAACATGCAAATTTGAGGTTGTAAAAAAACCTGAAGTCATGATTTGTGCTTCATAAAAACTTGAGTTTAGGCTGAAACTTACCAATGGGCATTGCTGTAAGCCTAACCAGCATACTATGGTTACCATACGATAAAACTACAATAATGTCATCTAACCATTCACTACATTGTACAACTCACAACATACCTAAAATTCTCTTTGCATAGATTGAAGGAATGTAAATAATGCATAGAATACATTTTGCACACATAAAACTGGTTCATATTGCATATGGTCCACGATTACAACAGTTTTTTTTACTAACCGTCACCAAGAACGTTATTTCAAAATTGCATAAATGAGCAAATAATTTGGTATATTTTTAATGCATAGGTCACTAACTTGCATTCACTTATGTCTTGTTCAAAGTTCAAAAATGTTTGTACAGCTTTGATGATGGGAACCCTTCAGGGCATCCTGGATAGTCGATTAAGAACTAATCAACACCATGCTGACAAATTCATGCCTAAAGCTACTCCTATCTCAACTTGGCAACAAAGCATGTAAGTTACTTTTGGGCACATATGGTATTGCGGAACAGTACAGGACTCATAAACGGAAGGTTGTGAGTTCAAGCCCCACTAGTGCCAATGTGTTGTGAACCTGGACAAATCACTTTATCACACTTGCCTCCTTGACCCAAGCACATTGGGGACCTGTTTTTGAGGAATATTACAACCTAGGTCTACAAGATTGGTCCTTGGCCGCAATGATCTAGTTTAAAGACGAAATGATTCTGAGGATTTCCTTGTTACGGCGTAATAATAATGGCCAGCGCTTGGTAACCTTTTGAAAAGGCGCAATACAAATGCCGGAATTATTATTATTATTGCTTGTAGCTCTTTCTTTAACAGAAGACCTGTATCAACTGCATTACAAGGCTTGAATACTCGGACTTAAGTGCACAACTTGCTAACTTTCAATGGACATGATTCTTGCAGTAATATCAGCTCCCAAAAAGTCCTCAGCCTGAACACCAATGTACAAACAATCCCATGGTGATCTATATGTAATACAGCAGCCGTGCATCAAGAAAAACTCTCCATCATCAAATCTGTTTTGCCACCTATTCTTAAAAGTCTTTCATGTTCCTGTAAATGAAAAAGAGAAAAGTGTAAATGTATTAACCATGATTCATCTTTACCAGATAAAAACTTTTAATCACCTTGTAACAATATGTGACCATTTTCAACATTAAGTCATGGATAAATCCTATTAAAGTTGCAAGAAATATTGGGGCTAATCTAGTGTTCTGGGGGTCCCTTTTGGAACAGCCTATAATTGTACAGGTCAGAGTACCAATTTTTCTTCCGAAGCAACTGGGCTAAACTCCAAATTTTTTAAATTTTTGGTGATGGGATCACCACACCCTACAAGTCTGTTACCTTTTAGGCATTGGAACCCAGTTTTGGCATAGAGACACTTCTACTGTAAATACTTAGCATTACCTAACAGATAACATTAACTGTTACTGTTAAAGAGGAGATGTACTAATGAATATAGCATTTTCCAAATGAACTATCAAAGTCATGTTTGTAAATAAAAGTTCTTACCCTAGTAGTTTCGGCAAGTAAATGTTGGTCTTCTCTCATCTTCAGTCTGTGTTGTTGTAGTGTGATGTAGCTCTCTTCTCTGTTTACGTGGGTCTGTAAGGACAAATAGATTTGATTTGATTTGATTTGATTACAAAAATAGACAATCAGTTAATTGATTGAACTGCAATATTACTAGGACATTGTTCAATTTCCCCTTACTGAAGGAAAATGGCTATAATTCTGACCTTTATGTCATTATACAGATCTAAATATGCCCGGAATTATTAAAACCATCTAGATGTACATATGACCTGTCTTGTTGATAAAAGTCGTTCAAACAGCTTACAACATAGGCCTAATGGGCATTTCTTGATTGTTATGAAAAATATATTTCTTCTAACATCATGCATCCTTTTAGAGTGTTACTATTTTGCCAATACATAGCAATGTATGTGAAGATTTTTAAAACCATTTGTACATGCTATAATTGTTAAATCCCTTCATTTTCATATCCTTATACAGATACACTTGATACGCTGGATACTGCCTCTAGTTATGAAAAATCATTGATCGTCTGCTCATTTGAGAAGGACTTCTCCAAAGGAAAAGGAAGTATTTTACAATTTATCTGCAATGCACACACTGCCTTTTGACTTTGTTGGGAGGAATTTTTCTCCATGCCCTTACCTTGTATAATTCACCCTGTTCCCTTTGTATCTTCTGCTCCAGTTCACGTTCATTCTGTAAACATTCTAACATAATTTGTTTCATTTTCTGTTGATTTTTGCGTTTTAATTCTGCTAGTTGATTGCCCATCTTCCGACATGACTGCTCCTTTTGTTTGCGTGAATATTCCGACGCTCTGACTCTGTTGGAAAGGTCGTGTTCTATTTCTTCTAGTTTGGTGACTGTTTTCTGCGAGATAGAAACAGTTAAGATTGCACATTTTTAAGGGTTTCACTCATGCACTTAAATTAATAAAAAAACTGAGCTCTGGCAATTCAAGTTTGCACTAGATACTATAACAAAACAACATTTTTATCAACAGTGTAACAGATTCTCATAAGGGTAGGGGGTACTTAATAAATATATAAGTGGACAAATGCATGTATAAACATATAAGGGTCATATTTTGTGAACAACATGGAAACACGTTTTGCTTTCAAGTGTCTAAAGTGCCTTTTTTAAGATTAAAAAAGGAGTGTTTTTTAAAGTCTAAATAAAATATTTCCACTTCTTAGGGGGTTAAATTTAGGTAAAACTGCGTTAAATTCATTAAGGGTATTCTTGTTTCAAGGAAAACTTAAAGGGGGAATTTGATGATCCACAGCTTCATCCCCAAGGTCATCTCTATCAAAATTCAGATTTTGTGCTTATATCGACCATTCTGACGAAAATGACTCCACTTGAGTTGGAAAAATCAAAAAAATGAAGTTCCATAAAAACGTCTTCAATTAACTTTTTTATTAGCTAGTGTATCAAGTATCATGGAACCACAAAAGTTATGAACACCTCTATTCTTATATTTTTATACAAGAACTTTCAAATTTAGCATATACAAGAATAGGAAGAGCTGTCAAACAAGTGCCTGCCCTACCCTATTTGAGGCAACAATTAAAATAAAGTTGCTTAATTACTTTGAGGAGCAACTCGGGGAAGCCTAAAATTGACATAAGAAATAAATTCAAGGATCTTCGTAATTTTTGTTCTTGCATTGGATAACGTAATATACATAACGTAATATACATTTTGATGTTTTTCCATCAGTTAAATTAAGATGGTCACATATAATGCTGGTTATTTTGGCTAAACACGGTCAGGGGATTAGGGCCTATGTCTTGATATGCATAAAAGTAGTCTGTACTCTTGCATTCTAGATTTGGAGATAACGTAATATACATGCTTAAAACGGACGCAATAAATTTTGGAATATAATTGTTTTTAAAAGCCAAACTTACAACCAAACATTTTTAATGTTATGATTTACAAATGAACACATATGTTAGCCTTCAAGTTACGTAAAAAAAATTATGGTTACCGTTCAGTATGATCTTAGGAATCGAGATACTACATAGATAACGTAATATACATTGATTTCTTGGAAACCTTATACTTGTTTCTTGTGGCTTACCGGGAAATCCAACTTTCAAAAATGATAATTATCTGATATTATTTATGCATTTGGAGAAATAAATCACACGGGTATGAGCAAGAAAATTTTTTTTTATGATGTAGCTATCACTATAAAATAGATGCCTTGCGCTGTGAAATGCCATTTTTGCCTAATTTGGTGTCTTCTGGAAGTAAAATGACCAAGATAACAAAGTATGGAAAACTATATATGTCCCCGTAGAGCTCATCAAGTACTACACTAAATATGAGCATGTTTACTTATTTTAAGCAAAACACAGAAATTCTCAGACCAAAGAACGAAATATCGCTACTGGCGTCATTTTCGTGAGAATGGCCGATACGAATCCTTCGACTGATATATTTCGCAAGTATGAAACTATTCTTGCAATTTTTTCAGAAAATAACAATACACTACGCCTGTTCAAGTTTGTCGTAAGTTATCTCATTATAAGGAATTAGTTTACGAATATATAGTTTACAAATTGTAATTGACAAAAGAAATATCTAATTAATCTTGCTGCACAAAAGATGCCTGTCAATCAAAGTATGGCATAGGCTATTGTTTTCGACAAAAGGAAAAATACCTGGCAGTCTGCTTTTTCTCATGTAAACACAAAAGGATTATTATGAATTGAAATTTCTCAAGTGGGGATTATCTATACTTATTGGCTCCAGTGAATAAAATAAGTAATGGGTTGGCTCCAGTGAATTAAATAAGTAATGGGTTAACTTAACAAAATATTTTACAAAATGCATTGTTATGCGCGGAAAGAACATTTTAACTCAAGCACTGTGTCATTTTCTTAATGCTGCCGGCAACCAAAAAGTAATTTCAACACAATTTTTTTCATACCCATAAAAGTTTGATCTGGCTGGAAATTTAACATCTTTACCACACAAATCAATGGCAGTGACATTTGCTGCATGGTCTGATGAGAGTTATTGATTCATACTCACTGAGCTTGCAGTGTGTTGTGAGAAGACTTGGGTAGACCTTCAACTAGCATGAACTGTTTTTGTACTCTAACTCTCAAACTAGTTACATAAACCATATAAAAGTATACATTTTTAGAAGCGGATTTTTACCCTGAACATGATGATGATATCAGTTTTGGCCAAAAATGTCAATTCTGGCAATTTTTTTTTTTTGCCAAAATTGACATTTTTGGTCAAAAACTGATATCATCATCATGTTCAGGGTAAAAATTCGCTTCTGAAAATGTATACTTTTATATAGTTTATGCAATTAGTTTGAAAGTTAGAGCACAAAAACGGTTTATGCCATTTTAAGGTCTACCCCAGCCTTAAATCAACCTCTGAAACTCACCACAGCATGTTTCAAGGTGTCCTCATTGCTCCTACGCTGTGCATCATATTGTCTCTTTGCAAACAAATCTTCCCATTTCTGATCTCGTTCCTCAAGTCGTTTTCTCCTTTCCAAAGTGATTACATGAATCTGCTTCTCTTTCCGTAAACCAGTGGTCTAGTTGGTCAAGAAAAACAAGCATAAAACATTTCAGAGTAAATGAAATTGAAAGCTTTGCTATACTGTGAATCAAAATTGTATAATCATTTCAAAAAAGTGTTGCGTTTATTTTATTTCTTTTTCTAATAGGCAATTTATGGGTAGCATTTTTTATCCCTCTCCCCATGCTGAATCTTGCCTGTTATTTATGATCAATCTTATTGCTGGTGAATTTTAATTGGGTATGCAGTGCTAAGTCTTGCATTTGTTTTTGTTTTTGTCATCCTGTTATCTACATCCCCCATTCCCAAACCCCCACAATCCCCATCCTCGCCCGAGATCACTTATCACCCATGCTCCATCTTACCTGTAATTTATGATCAATCTTTTTGCTGGTGAATTCTAGTTGGGTATACATTGCTAAATCTTGCATTTGTTTTTGTCATCTTGTTATCTACATCCCCCATTTCCAAACCCCCACCACCCCACCATCGCCCGAGAGCCCTCACACCCATGCTCCATCTTACTTATAATTTATGATCAATCTTTTTGCTTGTAAATTCTAGTGGGTATACAGTGCTAAGTCTTGCATTTGTTTTTGTCATCCTGTTATCGGAAAAAGTATACTTTAGGTCCCATCAAAACTATACCCTAACCCTAAAACTAACCCTACACCCTAACCCTAAATTAAACCTAACCCTAACACTAACCATAAATCCTAACCCTAAAATTCTGGATGGGACCTAAAATACACTTGGTCCCTGCTATCTACATCCCTCATTCCCAAACCCCACCCCACCTGAGATCCCTCACACCCATGCTCCATCTTACCTGTAATTTATGATCAATCTATTTGCTGGTGAATTCTAGCTGGGTATACATTGCTAAATCTTGCACTTGTTTTTGTTTTTGTCATCTTGTTATCTACGTCCCCCATTTTCAAACCCCCACCACCCAACCCCAACCTGAGATCCGTCACACCATGCTCCATCTTACCTGCAATTTATGATCAATCTTTTTGCTGGTGAATTCTAGTTGGCTATTCAGTGCTAAGTCTTGCATTTGTTTTTGTGTCATCCTGTTGTCTACTAATTGATTGCGAGTATCCAACAATGCACGTCCCTCTGTGAAAATGCAAATACATCGTAATGTTAAAGGGGCATTGGACAAGTTCAGCATCATCCCCAAACTTTTACCCAAATATATATAGATTTTAGCATCATTGGAAATATAAGAGGTAATAAAGACAGCATGCAAAGTTTCATTGTCAAATTCAAACCCTTTATATCAAAATATTTAGATGTTCTTTTATGTTTAATTATCGTTGTCGACAACGATAAATACTGCCCTCTATAGCTGAATTTTTAAAATTGACCATTTCAGGAGATCTAATGTAAACTCCAAACTTCTTTCGATTTATCTGCAATCTATGATGTGAAAGGAATGTTCTACAAACAAATCTTTCGCTCTTTCTTGATATATAGCATCAATAAATACGTTTAGAGAAAAGCCTCATACCCAAGATCAACAAACAAAATAAAATTCAAATTTTTACTTTTCCGATTTTGATCAAAATGTTTCCGATATCTGGTAATTGACAGTTATTTTGTAGCATATGAAGTGTAAATCATCTATAAACCATAATAAAGAAAACTTTTTTTACATGATTTCTGACAGTTTTCACTCCATGTTCTTTAATTCACCAAAATGCATTTAATACAAACTTGATATTTCTAAACTCAAAATCCTAGCTGCAGACTTATAACAAGAAATAAATTTTATTTTTTTAAATTTACACCAAAAAATAGTAGGATGAAAGAACATACACGAGGATACACCTTCAATTTATCTATTAATATCTACCCTTTTACTGAACACTTCAAAACTTTGCCGCAAGTCACTATTGCTCTTTACAATTGCAAACACCCAGAACTACTGGTTATGGACAGCAAATTAAAATGCCGGTCGAGTTTTGAAGCGGCTTCCCAACTAGTATACATGCAAATCAAGACTTTAGCAAACATCTTCATCTATGTGTAGCAATTAATTAATGGGTTCACAGCTACTAACTATGCAAATAAAACCGACAACAAATTCAATTTACAACCTACCATCTCTGATTTTCTCCCCAAAATTTGCCTTGTTGTTAGCCAGATCCAAACTTAGGCGTCGCTTGTTATTCTCCAACAAATTACCTTTGTTAACATTTTTACTGAAAAGAAAATATCAGTTGTATGTAAGTAATGTCATAATTGTGTGTGCAAGTTTTTATCATTCAAAATAGTACATGTGCATTAATTCTGTTTCCCTGGCCCTGTGTTTACCTCAAGAATACAATGTACATCAAAACAACAATAATTATTAACATACCAATTAAGTATACTTAGGGTTAGGGTGTAGGGGCATGAGGGTTAGGGTTTAGGGTCAAGTTTTTGATGGGACAGAGAGTATAATAATAATAATAATAATCAGATTTTTATAGCGCTTTTTCACTATGTATGCAAAGCGCTGTTGCCAATTATTATAACGTTGCCATCAGGAAACCATCACAATCATTTCGCATTAACCAGTTGTCACAGGCCAGGTGCGCATCCTATCTGGACTTAGAATGTAATGTTCCCCATAACAGCTTCGCAATAACGCTCGGGTCGACGAAGCAATGAGGATTAAATGCCTTGCCCAAGGACATAACTTGTTGGCCGTAGCGGCCGGGCTCGAACTCACGACCTACTGATTCGGAGTCCTGCACTGTTCCACTAGACCACATGAGCTCCTCTATTTCACTTTTATTTTTTATACTTTTTATTATAACTTTTCTCACATATCTTTTCTCTAAAGCTAGATAACTTATTGCTGCAAAGCTAGGCAAGTTATTTGCTAAAGGCAGTGGAGCCAATCTCTATTTCCTCACTTCTGCACAATTGTGTCAGATTTATTTTCTTACTAATTTTTACATACAATTACATCCAGGATTTCTTTCTGGAGAAATGTCCAATACTATTTAATATATACAATAAGCTGTGGGAGTTCCTTACCCCCTAGAACAGTGATTTTTGCATACCAGTTCCCATTGCTTTTGGGAGGAATGCTTATCTCCACTTCAAAACAAAATAGCCAAGGATAACATAAGAAAGCCTCTAACAACACAAAGGTCTTTC
Source organism: Ophiothrix spiculata (assembly GCA_000969725.1). Classification (NCBI taxonomy): domain Eukaryota; kingdom Metazoa; phylum Echinodermata; class Ophiuroidea; order Amphilepidida; family Ophiotrichidae; genus Ophiothrix; species Ophiothrix spiculata. The sequence goes on from JXSR01S009002.1 coordinate 39,833, forward strand.
TTTAACTATTTTTAATTGCAGGAAGAAGACCAGAGAAACCAGAGAAAAACCTCTTGAAGCCAGTATGTATTGAAATAATACATTATACATATATAGCGCTAGGACCAGGGGTACTTAGTACAGAAGGTGATTACAAGGATGTTTCGCAAACTTGGGTAGCAAAATCAGGTTGTCTGGTATGCAATGGGTCCCTTTTCTTTGCAATGTGTGGTACTTTGACGGGTCTGTTTTTCAAAATTTTCTGAAATTTGCATCAAAATGGTGCAAATTTTTGATTTTTGTCTAAATTTCAAACAAAAATCAGCTGAAATTTGTAAAAAATTGAAAATTTTAATTTTTGTATAAATTTGACTTAGAATTTGGGCATTTGGTATATGGATGGGTCCCTTTTTCCCAGGAATCGAACCCAAGAAAGAGAGGGAAGTTCTACTGGGCTAGCCTGCATCCCTTTGTGAAATAAGCTGCATGTGGGCAGTTCCTTGCTCCTTTTACAAAAATAGTCTAGTTTTCTTTCCCAGGAATTTTTTATACTGGTACCTGAGGGAGGAACAAGGAGGACAACAACACAAAGCTTGACTGATCGGGGCTATATAGGACCTAAAAACCTTAATGCCCAAACCACTGCCCCACTATATTCCTGTATCAGTATGCCATAATTTGCCTAATTGCATCTTCTTTGATACTTACGATACATTATCATGCAGATGATTCTCCAATTCCAGATCAGTTTTGATTTTATCTACTGATTGGTCCTTTTTGCCCCTGTAAAAGAAAAAAATAATTACTTGCAAACACAAATATAATCCAACAATGTTTCCAGTTCGCAAAATTCAACCTGAAGTAGATTGTATATGAAATAGATGATATCAGGCATTCTCAAATAGCGGCGCATGCGCCAAATTTGGCGCTTTGACCAATACAGATTGACGCTTTTGCTCTCTCAAAAGACAAAGAAATACATTAGAAATACACTGAAAAAACCGAAGCATGTGGCACATTAGCCTACAATTTTCTCATTTATGTATACAATAAGTGATCAACTTTTATGTTTTTGACTAAAAAAACACTTATGTTTTGCACTGATGCAATATTTCGCACATTTCCAAGATGCTACCTAATAAATCAAATAAAATAAAACAAGCTTTCAAAGGGACCTTAATTGAGCTAACATTTACACCTGGGGCCATTTTAATCAACATTGTAAATACATCATAACTATAGATCAAAGCGGACCTACGTCATACGCAGGGCATACGCAGGACATACGCAGCACAATGATCTAAAAATAACTCGCGTTGGACTTTGTGCGCGGTGAAAACAATCAATACTTCAGCCAGGCATCCCTTCATTTTCTTTCTTTTTTAGCCAGACGAAAATCTGTGAAATTATGAGCTGTTTGTCATTTTGTTGTGATTTGAATACTTATACTACACATCTCATATGATTTTGGAATTAAAATATTTTGACAATTTGCTAAAATCAATCAAAGTTTCCGTGAACCGGGATTTTCTCCATTGAGTTGAATGGGAAGTCGACAAATGTTTTCACCGCGTTATTTGGACAAACATCCCGGATGTAAACAAAATGCCTGGATGTCCGCTCCTGCCTATAGTGTATTGTATCTACAAAGGAATTGGGATTTCAATAAGACTTATCATATAGGCCTATAGGGATTTTCCACAGAGGAAAATCCAACTGTTTGTAACATAACCAGGGATTGTCTTTTAAGGCGCTATAGAGTTTTGCTCTTCTTAATTACTTTTATTACTTAATTGGAGCTCCTCTTAGTATTTGAGATTTCCTATAACTTTATTGTTTTTAGTCTTAGTATTGCTCTCCTTGTGCTCACCTAAACAGCTTCAGGAGAGGCATTTAATGCTCCCCACCAGTTTTCAAAAGACAAAGCTTGATTACAAAGAATTAAGAGGTGCTCGATAGTTGATAGAGTATTCTAGTCTAACGATATGCAGTGAGGACAATTTCCAAATATGGATCTAGCACATGTACAAATACACCATTACACACATCATTACTTTATTGAGAGTATTTGAACTAAAGATCTAGGAATCCCTTTGGCACTAATCAAAGGCCCATCTCACTGTGTATTGTTCAAATCAATGAAAGCAAGCAAGCATGAAGGAAAAGACTGTTTGAAATGGGCACATGTGCATGCATTTGCAGCTTATATTTTCCTATATTTCAACAAAGGAAATATTTTTCTCGACAATGAATTTGTTTATTTTAGATCGATTTTTGATTTTCATGTGACAGAATTCCTTAAACAATCTTGGGCTTTATTACAATTTAGTCAAAAAGTACCATCCATTGATTTCTGCATGCATTCAGTGTATGATAGTTGGCAGAGGGTGATTTAAGCCCTTCCCATAACACAAAGCAACATACCAGTAGACCCCATGGAATGTTAACCAAGGTCACTCCACTACAGCATTCATTTGCATGGTAAACAGTTTGAATTTACTCTATTTCAAACTGTATTGTGGGAATGAAAAACTCTGTCCAACTCAGGTTTGTTTGTATTGATATCAAGCTGCGATTATCCTCTTTCTGAAGGTCCTTTTCATTCATAGTTGGACAAAATAATAAATTTTCTATAGCAAGTTTTCCATCAGTAGTTTTACATATAATTCTATGCAGTTGGTTCACTCAGTGTGCTGTTTGTAAGCTGTGGAAGAGACCGTTTGAACTGTATGATTGGAAGGGCTTAAATCAACCTCTGATAGTTGGTGACCAACTCATGAATTTAATCTCTTGTACATCATATGTTGATGCATTTAATCCATTTTCCAATTCTTTTTGTACAATTCCATATTAGGATATTATCTCCATTGATGAATACATTAAACCAGGGAATATATACTGGCGGCGCACACGTCATTTGTGGCGCTTCAAGGTAGCTGAAGTGATGCGCGGCACAGCCGACACACAAAATATAAATAAAATGAAAGTGAATAAAAAAATGAAAAGCGACAGAGTGAAAGTAAACTTTGTGACCACTGAATTAGGACAGAGCATCATCACAAGCCCAAGGTCCAAGTAGCCAGATCCTAAGATGACATCAGGTCCTTGAGCGGGGCTCTGGACACTTTAGCATTTAGGTCACTGGCGCTTTAGCATTTCTTTATATTTAAATTTGGAACTTCAAGAAAACTAGTATAGAACCCCTGCATTAAACAATAGTGAAATCATGCTCAAAGTATTTCTCGAAAGATCAGGCAGAAGACTCTCAGATATCAAACACTTACTTTCTTCCATCAAGTTTAACGACGACTTGTTTCTGTGCTTCCATGTTCAATGACAGCGCAAGGTCAGCCAGCTCTTGGTTCAGCTTGTAGGTTTCCGTTTCTTTGACCTTCATTTTCTGTAGATACTCCTCGTTGAGCCGGTTGACTTCTGCTCTCCTCAGCTCTATCTCACTCATTTTGGAACGGTATTTCCTCTCCAAATCTCCACTGCAACAAAGGATACAAACAGTGCAGAGGAGGTTTTCACAATATCCCACGATGCAATGCAACATTGTACAATGTACATGCAAATCCAATTCAACTCCTTTACTTTTGTACAGGTTTCTGATGTTTTTGAGGTGTCAGCAATGTGGGTAAACACTGGGCTATTGTGAAAAGAAACACATCCCTAGAAAGATATGAATGAGTATTATATAACTCATACAAAGATTCTAGTCATTTGATTGGTTGAAGGATGTTCATCATTTTTTCCATTTTCAACTCTTTGACGAGAGTGCATTTTTTATTTTCCATTGCACTCGACCCGTGCAATGGAAAATAAAAAAAGCACTCTGTTTTGAATTTTGCTGATGTTTACCATTGTTTGGCCTTAGAAATGCATAAAATGGCAAGAATCTTTGTATGAGTTATATAAAACAAATAATGAATGTTTCAATTCGTGCATAGAAAGAATATTCTCATTCGATGAAAGATGAAATGTTCCATTTAACTCGGCTTCGCCTCGTAAAATGGAACATTTCATCTTTCATCTCATGAGAATATTCTTCCCATTGCACTTATAACATTCATTATTTGTATACTATTCAATGGAATTCTCAAATTCCTAATAGCCCCTTGTCCAGAAAACCATTATTGCCTATTATATATCAGTGTATCAGAATAATGCATTGTGGGATATCCTGAAAACCACCTCTGCAAACAGTGCTATAGCACTTTTTTTGCCATATACAACACATGTGACCCGTCATATCGAAAGGTACCTTATAGGTCCCAAAATCAAAATTGTTTTTTTGGTCTCATCTGAAAGCTGAGATTTTCAGCTTTAAAATGACACCTTACGTTTGGTTATTGGATGTTTAGTTGCAAAGTTACATCCAATCCAAATTGGCAAAAGGCATCAGACTGATTTGGAAAATTAAAGTTTTGAGAAAATCGTGTTAAAGTTTTTGTACTTAATAAAACTTCAATGGAGAGATGATTTTTATCTTTGTTTCAACACGTTTTTTTAATGTTTCTGATGAAATTCGGACTTGGACGTGGTTTTTTTACTATACTCAGCTTCAACGGCCATCAGTAATTTACTATGCCGACCTTAAGGTACATTTCGATATGATGGGTCACATTTTATATAAGTGGGAACCAGTCAGTGATTAATACCAAATGTTTGTATCAAACAAAATGTAATTGCTTTGGGTCCATACCTGATGTTAACAAAATTTGTAAAATAGATGAAGATTAAATGCAATATGTAATAAAAAGGTTATATTCCTTTCTTTCCATTTATAAAACTTGACTTAAAATACTGACATACTAAACAAACATGGTCATTTGCAGAACATGATCTGAATGTACACAATGATCTAAATCACTGTCATTGTACATTTCAACCTAGCTTTATGTGTCTTGTTCTTGTGGTTGAAAAATGAGCCTAACCATCCCCTCCATCCCCATCAGGGGTTGTGTGCAATCATTTCCACCTGAGTTTCAAGAAATGTACCTGGAAAGGTCTCGAGACTTGCAATATAGGGTATCAACATCAAATTGGTGCTCTTCAAGTCTCAAATAGGGTATCAAATTGGGCTTTTCAGTGAACAGATATAGGACAGTAAACCAATGCGAGGGTTATGCTATGGACACGTGTGGTCTAGCGGAAATCGGCAGGACTCATAAACGTGAGGTTGTGAGTTCGAGCCTCGTCTCGAACAAATAGGGTATCAATTTTGGCTTTTCAGTGAACAGATACAGGACAGTAAACCAATGCGAGGGTTATGCTATGGGCACGTGTGGTCTAGTGGCAATCGGCAGGACTCATAAACATGAGGTTGTGAGTTCGAGCCCCATCTCTGCCAACGTGTTGTGAACCTGGGCAAATCACTTTATCACACTTGCCTCGTCGACCCAAGCGTTATATGGGGAGTTACTAGGAATACTGACTTTGAGCGCTTGAATAGGTAGCTTGGCTTTATTCTAGTGGTAACAGAATAAATGTAAAACGCTTTGATCAATTATGGAAAGGCGCTATATAAGTAGCGACATTTATTTATGGATATTTTGAATTTATTTCTGGGTTTGTAACCCAAAATACCATGATGTAATTCCTGATCTAGTTAACATAAATATGTTTATTTTGTTCCCATTTGAAAATGGCCATTGCCACAGTGATTTTGCAAGCAAAATGCGCATTGATGAAGCATTTGCTGTAAGAAGGATAAAAAGATGATAAAACTGGTTATTTTGTTATTTTGGTAAAACTGGTTATTTTGTTATTTTGGTAAGATTATTTTGTTATTTTACCAAACAACTGTTCAAATTGTCAATGTATTATACTTACACTGTCAGAAACAACTTCCTGTCTTCATCTTTAGCTTGCTGTTCCTTGCTAATGGATTTCTCAATTCTGTCTTTGGTTAACTGAATAAAAGAAAACAGGAATGATTTACTGGTGTATGCTGATTGATTCATTCTTAATTAACAGATTTTGTCTTAAAACTAAAGAGTCCTTGCACTGAAGGAAATTTATTTTATTCTTAATGTATGAGTAACAAAAAAATGGAACATTATGGAATTCATACAAAATTACCATAAATGTAGTGATTGAATCCATTAAATTGACCATATATTTTACAATCCAAGTCAACCAGGTTAGATATAATGCATTGTAGGCTGAAAGTTACATTCTTCCGATTCTGACGGAGAGCTAAATGCATAAAAAGACAAAACTAAACAAACCAGGATCCTACTCCATCAATTAGCTATATTCGTATTGCTTCCTTGAGAACGGTAGTCTATGTGCAGAAAACCATTGAAGTTGGATATCTAATCAATCAATCAATCAATCAATCAATGATACACAGTACTTGCATGAAATGCATACACCATGAAGGAGTCTATTCGAACAGGGGACCAACGGCTTTACGTGACCTCCAAACCACGGAGCAAGTAGAGTAAAGTTTCTTGCCCACGGAAACAAGGAGACGAAAACCGCCCGGCCTGAGGCTCGAACCCACGACCGCTGTATTACGAGACTATACATGTATCATGTAGAATACTTAAACTGTTTTTCACTTACATTTTCTTTCTTATGGATGTGGTCCCTGGTGATGAGGAATTCCTTCTGTTTGTTTTGTAGAAGTTTCCTGGCTTCAGCTTGTTTCTTTCTATTGATGGCTGGATATTGCAAAAGACAAAATGGAAATGGAAATGTGTTGGTTATTTCTCAAACATATTGTTGAGTTCATTCCAAGCAAATTGAATTTAATGTTTTTTGTCTGGAGTTTTGAAAAAAAGAGGGCCTTTTATTTTTCTTATTTATTTATTTATTTTTATTTTTTTGAGGGGGGTGGCACAAATACTCTACCAGATTTAGTGTCATATTTGGCATATTCAGCATTAAAATGAGGCCAAGGAGAACAATGAGGTCTTTCTCACTTGTTGATTTGAGAGTTGCATACATCTTGATCACATAATTCACCTTTTTATAAACTTTTCAAGACTCTATAATATTAATAACAAGTTTTGGCTTCTCAAAAATCGTTATGAAGTTAAATTGGAAAATTTTCAAAACAAAAAGAAATTTGAATCTTCAAAAAAAAAACCTGTGAGGGGTGAGAAATATACATATTTCTTTACATTGCCTAAATAGATTATATATGTACTGGACACTATCCCATTGCTACCTATGAACACATTGGTACATGTTTTATGGGTATGGTGAGGGATCACAACTTTCAATCAATCAATCAATCAACCAATGATACACAGTACTTGCATGAAATACATACCCCATGAAGGAGTCTATCCGTACAGGAGACCAACAGCTTTATGTGACTTCCGAACCATGGAGCAAGTAGAGTGATTTGTCTTATTGCATGCAGGAATGAGGAATTTGTAAAGTGTAGCTATGTACACCATAAGTATAGTACATAGCTAAGTGTAGTACCCCCATCACTTAAATTCAAAGGAAACATTGGCATAAAAAAAACCAAAGGTTTGGATCCAATTGATCCTAGGATCCTAGAGTACTACTCCAAACTTGGTTCCTTGGCCCTCTAGGCAGTCTCCCTTTATGGACTATACATGTAATCAGCATGCATCTCAAATCGAGGAGTCTTATAGAAAGCAAAGCAGTGCTTTCCACTGAGGTTACTATCCTTTCCCAATTATCACTTTCGCATGAAAGAAAATTATAGGAGTTTCTGTCTACTAAAATATTCAGTGAAGTAGGAAATGGGCTGGTAACTATGATACGACAGTAATTTAAAATAAACTGCAGAATTACTACATTATTGTATTATTATTACAGGGACAGGCATGGCCTAGCAGTATAAGTCCTCGGACACTGAGCGTCATGGTTCGATTTCGGTGGGCCGCATGTGTAGCGTGGGTGGAGAGACGCCAAATGGGTATTACTAGTTCTTCAGTGCCGGGAAGATAACAAGACTCGCGGTCAAGGAGAAGGAGGTTCGGCGATCCCCTCAACGCAATTAACAAAAAAATTTAGTCTGGACCAATCGCTTTGGAAGAAAGATGTGTACTGCAACCTGTGTACATGCAGGTCTTCCCCTTTACTTTTACATACCCAATTCATAATCCCTCATGGTCCTCTTCAACTCATGTTGACTTTTCACTATATCTCCCTCTGCTCTCTTCAACTCTCTTTCTTCTTGCTTGTGTTGCCACATATGATCCTAAAGGAAAATGATTGATAGTCATAAAGTGGTTAATTATAATGAAATACTGAAATATAGACATCGTTTAGATTTGGTCCAATGTTGGCATAGTAGCAGTTAGAAAACAGATGTTGAGCTAGTTTCGTTCCTGTCAACATCATGACATGTAAGTCTTTTCACCTCTTGAAAGACTGAATAGTGAACGGTCTCCTCCTTATGCTTGCCGAAACTTAAATGGAAAAAAGGTCATGAA
>JXSR01S009002.1:153425-165104 GCA_000969725.1 Ophiothrix spiculata
GTAATAGGCGTAACAACGCTAAACTAGTAACACGAACATGAGCGACACCAAAACGGCAAAGTTGCACGCTTTATCTGAGAATGAGCCTAAAGATTGTTTTGGCATAAGATTACTTGGCCTTTAAATCGCTTAAAAACGTGAATTTGAGGGGAATATTAAAGGCTAGTGTTTTGCAATTAAAAACAAAAAAGTTATCAGTTAGATGAGTTCTTTCAGATAATAATGCATAAAATCAGTATAGTAAAATTGTAAGTATCGGCTAACGCAATAGCATGATTTGTTTCATAAAGCTTTGTACGTGTGCAAAATTTGACCAAATAAATGTTGGCCAAAAGCTGCTCGTTATGGCAATACGCTTGGTCCCTTTTTGGTTACACACAAAATTGAATAAAAAGTACAGTAACCTGTGTACTCTATCAAATTTACTAAACTTGATCTAATTACAAATCTTATTATTACACATATACTAATAATGATTGTCATTGTACATGTTATAAACACACTTATATTCGTCATTGTCAGAGTTCATATATTGGGCATAAACCAAGTATAAAACCTACCATTGCCTACACTCTTAAAAAGAAAGGATCAAATTGATCCCATAAAGTATCAAATATGAGCTTATCCTTTTTGGGATCAAATTTGATCCTTTTTGGGATCAAATTTGATCCTTTTCGGATCAAATACACTCCTTCAAAAAGGATCAAATTTGATCCCAAAAAGGATAAGCTCATATTTGATACTTTATGGGATCAAATTTGATCCTTTCGTTATAAGAGTGTACAGTAAACCGGGTTAATTTTAGGCGGTTCTCGCCTGTCAATCATGGTTTTATTATTCATAACCTGTTTAGATAGTGAGCCGTATGATCTGTCAAACTTCGTAATTACAAATTTGAAGATTAGATAAATATGACACAAGTTTAAATAATACACAGCAAAGTTAGCAATTTGTCATCTCATTTTGATAGTCTTGATAAATATAAAAATTAAAAATAAGAATCGTTACAATGTCAGCAATAAGTATATATATTTTAGAGTTAGAGTCAGTGTTTTTGAAGTTAGTATACATCACACAGGTCTATTTTTTCGAAGAGATTTCGGAGGACCTCACCTTGTCCAGTTGGCAAAAAAACAATGCCGTCAATCCCAAACCGAAATCTGTCCCTTATTTTCAAACCAAGCATTGTCCCCCCCCCCCTCCTCCACAAGCAAAGCTTCGTCCCCAAAAATTGTAAAAATTGTAACATTTTTTGGATCCAATTTTGACTACTACTCATCTCATAAGCATAATCAGAATTTAATAGTTGAAACATCAAAACGTGCCTAAGTTTGTAATTCAAAGGGGGAAGTTTTGGCTTGGGTGAATTATTTTCCTTAAAGCCCCTACCTTTTTCGAAAAACTTTAATACCCCATGAAAAATGTAGAGAAAAAACACAAATGTAGCAGAAACTTTCCATGAAGGTGGCAACAAATTACAATATTGTAACTCCTTCAAATAAGTTCTTACATTCCAAAGTAAATCATATTCATGAACTGCATTTTGATTTTAAAAATGGAGATTAACCCTGTTACAGCCGTCTGGGCTGTTCCACATTTATTTCTCTTGTACTGTATTCAATTTAATCCATTGCAAGGAAATTACCACTGTTATATCACGTAACAACCACCACCCAGATAAAGTAACTTTACATAAAACATGAACTTAAAAGGCGATCAAAAACAAAGGATAAAAGTTTCCAAATTTAAACTAAAGGGCAGTCAAGCTGATTCGTAGAGCAAGGAAGTACGATCATGCTACACCTTGCTTGAATTTGGTAATGGTTTGAAGTCAAGTTTAAACTCCACAGTCCATGTTTTATGTGGCTATTTAAATCATTAAAACTGTTATGAATACCCACAAGCACATCTCTCATCCTGGTTATTTCAATTATAGGTTTTATGCCGCGTCCTAAAAGCACACAATCTGCACTACTTAGATGTTCAATGAATATCACCTATGACCATCTCCCTTTGACTGTAATCGTCACTTTGATATATTTTTACTAACCATTAGGGCTGCACCTTTTGTGACTATCTCTCTAACAAACCAGAAGGAAATTACCTTTGTCATATCCCATAACCGCCACACAGATAACGTAACTTTGTATAACTTTGAGCTACATAAACCTCATAAAGACAAAAAAACAAAAAAAACTTTGAGCTACTTCAAAATGTTGTATAGGGTAAAGTACGGTACGTAGATTTGAATCTGGAGACACAATAGTGAACTTGACAGGGAGGTATATACTGACCAAGTTTGATATTAAAGTTTTATAGGTTTTGTCCTACATCATAGACAGATTTCTATACCAGGCATCTACAATTTTGTACAAAAGGCGCTTTATGTATTCCTGAATAAATGCTTGGGTAACATTGACCTTAATTTGACAAACGTGGTGCACATTATCTGTAATTTGATGAAAAAAGACACTCCAAATACTGGACGTTTCAATAACGTTTTATGCCCTAAAACATAATTTGCCCTAGTATCAGGTTTTCAATGAAAATCGCCAAAAACATCTCCTTTAAACTATCATAATCACTTTGATATTTTTTTTTACTAACTATTAGGGATGCACCTTTTGTGTTTATCTCTCTAACAAACCAGACGGAAATTATCTTTGTCATGCCCCGTAACCGCCACACAGATAACGTAACATTACATAAAACTAAGGTGCATCAAAACGTTATATTCAATCATGAGAAATGAATCGGGAGGGAGCAATATAGCGAATTTTACAGGGAGGAATACTGACCAAGATTGATAAGTTTTATAGCTTTTGTTCTACATCACATATTTACCAGACATTTTTTCAAAAGGCGCTTTTTGTATGCCCGAATAAATGCTTGGGTGATATTCAGGTTATTTTAAAAAACGTGATGCACATTGTCCGTGATTCAATGAAAAACACTCCAAATATGGTTATTTCAATGAGGTTTTATGCCCCATTATCAAAAACATAATGATTTTTTATGTAAATCACCCACGAACATCTCCCTTTGACTATAATTATCAATTTGACATATTTTACTACACTCTTAAGATTATTTTTCTCTTTGTTGAGTAAACAGGTCACAGCTCATTGTTGAGTAAAATCTAACTCAACATTGAGTAAAATCTTACTTGGTTGAGTCAATATTACTCAACGTTGAGCACATCTTACTCAATGTTGAGCAATGTTTTCTAAACGTTGAGTACACTGTTATACTGTTGGGCAATTCTTTAGCGTTGGTTAAACTATGAACAACCCAATTGTTGGGTAAATAATATTAACCAACTGTTGGTGAAATTTTTTACCCAATATTTGGGTAATTAGCTAAAACTTTTACCCAACAGTTAGGTAATTAGCCAACATTGTACGCAACGTTGGTAATTATTTACCCAGAAGTTGGGTTGTTCATAGTTGAACCAACGTTGGGAAAATTATTTGCCCAACGTTCTAACAGTGTAGGATTTCACTCAACAAAATGATCTGTGACCTTTGAGTAAATTTTTACTCAACAAGGGTAAAATAATTTTAAGAGTGTATCCATTCAGGCTGCACCTTTTGTGTCTACCTCTCTACAAACCAAAAGGAAATTACCTTTGTCATGCCCAGTAACCGCCACACAGATAATGTAACATTACATAAAACTAAGGTGCTTCAAAATGTTATATTGGATAATGTAGAAATGGATCAGGAGGGGATAATAGTGAACTTGACAGAGCGGAAACTGACCAAGTTTGATAAGTTTTTAGGTTTATGTTTTGTTCTATAGACCATAAAAAGATTTACCTGACATTATATCATTACACAAAAGGCGATTTATAAACGCTTAAATGAATGCTTAGGTAACATCAAAATTCGAAAATTGTCCTTGCTTCGACTAAATAAAAGGCATGACTTTTTCAATAAGGTTTCAAACTCACATACCCAAAACAGGGGATCACGCCCACGCCAAAAAAATAACATGCACTTGCATTGCCTATGACATTGTCAGTAAGACCAACCAAGAGCATCTCCCATTGATTCTAATCACCATTCATTAATCCATCATTTTTCGACCCATTCAGGCTGCACTTTTGTGACTATCTCTATATGATAACAAACCAGAAGGAAATTACCTTTGTCATATCCCATAACCGCCACATAGATAACGTAACATTGCATAAATCAAAGCTGCTTCAAGATGTGGAATTTGATCATGAGAAATAAGTCATGAGGAGACAATAGTGACCTTGACAGGGAGGAATACCGACCAAGTTCACATTTGGTTCCCTCCTGATTCATGTCTCATGACCCAATATAACATTTTGAATTACTTTCGTTTCATGCAATATTAAGCTATATCTGTGTTGCGTGATGATATGACAGAGGTGACAATATTATCTTTGTTTTCACTCTTTTCAATCTCGATTTAGCTAAAACCAGAATTTCAGAACCTTCCGACCAAAAGAGCTCTTCAACAGGAGATTTTGTCGAGGACGGCCAAATCGGAGATGGCGTCGATAAACTCTCCCCATTGTCGACCATTCAGGGGATGTACTTTCAAAGTCTATTGCTTGAATAAGCCAGGTGGAAATTACCTCTGTCATATCCCGTAACCGCCACATAGATAGCGTAACATTGTATAAAACCAAACTGCTTCACAAATGTTGTGTTGGATCATGATAAATAAATTACGAGGTGTCCAAAGAGGAACTCTGACCGACTTTGATAACTTTTATTTGTTTTCAACTACACCATTTCATACCATATAAAAAACTTTAACAAGCCACCTATTCACCTAAGATCTCGACTCATGTCTGTGTCCATAGCTGTTTAAACTGTGAAAATAAGTTTAGTGCAAACCTGTCGAACATGTAAAACAGAAACTTTTTTTTACTCAGCACAGGTACTACGCTGTGTGATATATTGTGGTTTGTAGCTATCCGTGTTGCAAAAAGTATGTCACATAGTACTTTGGTTCTATTTTCATGGTAACTTGTCGTGACACTAATGAAAACACCCATCAGGAAAACAGAGCAAGAAAACACAGGAACCCTAACATCTACAGTGCGTCCTGAATACTACAACCACAAAGACATTGCATGGGAATCAGTGCAAGTCAGGAGAATTAACAAGTGTCACTGTAATCCTTCCTTGGTATTTAGACTTGTCATCAGCAGTCTCAAATCTTGAGCTCTTTTGTGTGAAATATGCTACCAAACAGCTCAGAACGTGACTGGTTTTATGCAAAAGACAAATCTGAGACCATGCCTCTGTGAGAGATGAAGATCTCTTGTCACCTAAAAGAAGCCGAAAATCTATACAACAAATAAATGGTTGCGAGATGGGTTGGAAACGTTCATCAAAGTCTAAACATGTTTTCAATTTCAAATACAGATCTATATTTTAGATTATATACATTAAATGGTTGTTATCATGGTTCTTAAAAACCAGGTGTAGCAAGAATGTAAGTCGTCCGTTCTTATTGTCCGGGTTGTACAATAAGGTATAGACTACAAACTCTCACGCAACATTAGTTTCACGCTTTACTCCGTTATGGTCTATGGGAGGCGGACTGCCATATCAGGGGGACTAAGATTCCTGTCACACCGGCTTAAAAAATCATTTTCTTTGTTTTCACTCTTTTTTCTCTTTTTTTAGCCCAAACCAGAATCTCAGAACCTTATGATATATAATTTTTGACCATTCAGGGGCTGCACCTTCTACATTTATCTCTTGAACAAACCAGAAGGAAATTACCGCTGTCATATCACGCAACCGCCACACAGATAACGTAACATTCCATAAAAGTAAACTGCTTCAAATGTTGCGTTGGATTATGAGTAATGAATTAGGAGGAGGCAATAGTGAGCTTGACAAGAAGGAACACTGACCGAGTTTGATAACTTTTAATCATTTTACATCATATAGAAAACTTTGACAAGCCACCTTTTCATCTAAGATCTCTACTCTCGGTGTGGTTTTTTTCCATTGCAGTTTAAACAGAGTAAAGAAACTACACTCTTAGAAAGCAAGGATCAAATATGAGACAAAAAGGATCAATTTTGATCCTTTTTTGGTATCAAATATGAGCTTATCCTTTAAGGATCAAAGTGATCCCAAGAAAAGGATCAAAATGCTTGATCCGAAAAAAGGATCAAATATTTCTTATAAAAAGATCTGCCTAAAAATATATCACTGGAGTGACCCTAGCAGGGCCCACACCGCCGGCACGTATCAGTGACCATAACTACGAGACCATCGCTCTAACCACTTGGCCACTGCGAGGCAGTTATCATGCGGGGTGTAATTATCGTATTTATATCATTATTGACAACACCTGCTATGTAGCGTACACGGAGTATACGAAGCCAGGATGAAATATGAGACAAAAATCACCTTAGATCCAAACACGGTATCAAATATGAGCTCATCCTTTCCGTATCAAATTATAATCCAGAAATACGGATCAAAAATTTGATATTGTAATCAAAAAGGATCAAAATATAATGATCCTAAAAAAGGATTGTAGCTATCTGTGTTGCAAAAAGTATGTCACGATACTTTGGTTCTATTTTCAAGTTAACTTGTCATGACACTAATAACTATGAAAACACCCATCAGGAAAACAGAGCAAGAAAACACAGGAACCCTAACATCTACAGTGCGTCTTGAATACTACAACCACAAAGACATGGCATGGGAATCAGTGCAAGTCAGGTGAATTAACAAGTGTCACTGTAATCCTTCCTTGGTATTTAGACTTGTCATCAGCAGTCTCAAGTCTGGGCTCTTTTGTGTGAAATATGCTACAAAACAGCTGAGAACGTGACTGGTTCTAAGCAAAAGACCATGTCCCTGAGAGAGACGTAGATCTCCTGTCACCCAAAGGAATCCGGAAGATCTCGATAACAAATAAATGATTGCAAGGTGGGTTGTTCTATTTAATACATGTATGTCACAGATCTATTTTAGACTAGATTTAAATTATTCTTGACATTGAAATTGTTTCATTTTTCTTCTTAGACCATCATTTTTTTCTCTCAAGGTATAGCTAAAACCATCTTCATATATACAGCCCTGCGACTATGTTAAGCTGGAAAAGTGTTTTTATGCGGAGGTGGTGTCAAAAGCGTCTTACTCTGTTAGTGTTTTCATGTCAATCAGGTAATCTAATGAGTTAAAGAGTATACCCGATTCTCATATATCCTTTTTCATATTTTTCATTTAGTTTTAGTTTTGTCTCCGTCTTTGCCCTGTTTTGTTTACAATTAAATTGTGCATGTAACGTTTTCAAGTTTTACCGTATACTTGCTATGATAGAAATTAAGCATTAAACATAATAAATATACACAGTACCGTATGTTTTTTTTGATGCATGCCTAATTTTGTCCATGTATGTTGTATCTATCATGAAGTGGCATCACGCCCAGGATGTTTACAGGTGTTGCTTTTATCAGGGAAAAATACGGATGATGAGGCATTTTATTACATAACATATGTATGAGTATTAGCTTCTTGAAAGATATGACTTGATATAATTGGCACACAGAATTTGGAACTCTGTGATTGGCATGATAATATGTATTCTCACTTTTTACAATATACCCTTTTAACTAAGAAATGCTTATGCTTTAACTAAATCTTTATTTAAAAAGTGAACTTTTAATCAATATCAGCGAAAAAAACATTTGTCTAAACTAGATAGTGACATTTTTAGTACATTAACAAACAACCCACCTCGCAATCATTTACATGTATTTGTTATCGAGATCTTCTTTGGGTGACAAGAAACCTAAGAAACATGATCTCCGATTTGTCTTTTGCTTAGAACTAGTCGTTTTTTACCTGTTTTGTAATCTATTTCATACAAAAGAGCCGAGACTTGAGACTGCTGATGGCAAGTCTAAATACCAAGGAAGGATTACAGTGAAACTTGACTTTGAAAACACTGATTCCCATCCAATTTCTTTGTATTTCTTTCTTTCTAAAATTAAACTTAAGAATAAAATTACAGTATATCATTAACATGGGCATGTTTAACTTGTATGGTGAAAAAAGCGATATTCTATGCGCTCCATCCTCCCGACAGTGTTTGTCTTAACAACATCATTAGCTGTTTTCCTATTAGTGATCTTATGTATGGGAATTCTGTTTAAGGAACACTCCTTAGTTTTCACGAACTATATAAGTAGTACGTAACAATCGCAACCTAAAACTCAATTCAATCTGGCTGTTTAGTGTTATTTCAAGACCGTTGTCAGGCAATTCTCTCACAACCACAGAAAGTTTATTAGTAGAAAACTTGATCTGAATAAGATGTCAATATTAATAGTTAGTATATCAGGAAACGTGCAATAAGTGTGCCATGTTTGATCCATTTGCAAAGAGTCTATTTCAGTCTTGTTTCCGTAGTTAGGTATTGCAATAAACATGTCTCATGAATGACATGTCGCACATTGAAGTGTGCTGTAACGCTGTCTGAATATTGCCATATTGCTATACAGATGTCCCATAGCAAATTATCAACTGCACAATATTTCAAATCTTGAAAACTGCACTTTTATCATTTTATAACCTCTGAAAATTTGAAACCCTTTGACAACTTTCTGCTATTGGTCAGATGTTTGAATTCACTTATTGTATTGAACGAATCACGTGTAATGGTTTAATGAAAAAACCCATCCAAGCAAATGTTATTAGTGTGTTCAAAGTCTGGTTGTATACCATACAGAGTAATATATATTTCCAATTTGTCATATGCCAAACAATCGCGATTGCAGTTAGACATATTCACAAAGAAGACGAAAATGATCTTATACTTTCCAAACTTTACACAAAAATGTACTTATTTTGTTTGCTGACGCTGCCGAAAAGGGGAACCTTTGTATTGCAATTGGGTAACGCGATCGGAGAGAGTCTTTCAATTCTTTTTGAATCTTACCCCGATAATTGGTAATCAGGAGCTTTTATCTGGTAATAAACAGTATCTAACAACAACTTTATATCTAAGGTTTATTTGACAATTGCCCATCGCAACAACATCGGTGAAGAGCATATACAGATTCAACAAAATTCGACACAATATGAAAATACCACATAAAACACCTATAATTTGATTAACAACATTTAACTTCCTAAAAAATATTTCCCCTTATTCTGCTTTATAAACAATGTAACAACCTTATAAGACAACTTTTATGATCACTCGGATTAAGTATCGCTTTTAAACATCGAGTGATCTTTTTCAAACAAATGTTGTTAGATATAAAAAATAAACCAACACTTAAAACTGTCGCAAATGCTTTCCTTATTTGACAATTTATGTTCTCAATCATTTACAACTTCTAAGCATCATACTTTTCTAACGGAATCACACTATTTCCACATGAAACCTAACCCCGTTTCAGCATGAATGCCTAAACAATGGATCATTTCATACATTTGATTGGGATATCCGAAACGAAATCAACCCAAATATCCCGGATACACGGGAATCAAACGGGCAATCATATTTCATGTACTTCGGTTTTAAAGGGGTGCTGATTATTTTTTTTTCAAAGTTTGCTTTTTCCCGTCTAGTGTTTTCCTTTTCCTTTCTTTTCATATCTCCTTTTTGTTTGTTTTTTCTTTAGCATTTTTGTTTTTGCGATATTGCTTTTCAGTTTGTATTTCCTCCCGTTAACATTATCGTCTAATTTGCTACAAATATTCCATACTGTTTTGATCCATCTTGTTAACGATCACAATAATTCCAAACTCAGAAACTCACTTAAGCCGCGTTCAGACGGTCGGACTTAAGTTGCTTATGACCGGTCATAACTTGTGTCGGTAATACTGCCCTTCCATGACAAAAGGAAGTAAAAGTGATATTTTTTACGAAATGCTGTTTTATAATTTCTGCCAAACAAAAGTAGGAGTCAGTTAGGTCACCAGAAAATCAAAAAAATTCATGTTGGAAACTTTAGCAACGTTCAGGCGGTCGGACATAAGTTGCTTGTGACCGGTCAGAAGTTGTGTCGGTAATAGCGTCGGACATAAATTTGCAGTGAGAACAATAGTCGGATTTAACTCTATCGGGTATAGCGCGACTTATATCCGACGCATTTATACCCGATGAAGACCAGACATAAGTCCGGTCATAAGAATGCAAATGAGGATAATGAGCTTTATTCCGTTGTTGAGTACCCTGTTATATGTGCGGCAGAGCATGCCATTGTTTTCAATTGGCTCATTTGCATTCTTTGGAGTAGAAAATGATAGCGCTACCAGTTGTTACCGGTAAATTCAGTCTCGAAGTGTTACGTGTAATCCGATTATCACTCTAACAACTAGTTCACGCTTTCTGATTTTGAACCATGATCGAACTGATCACCATATAAAAGTATAGCATACACCGATGTCAAGGAATGTGCGTAAACCAGTTACTGGGGAAGTTACATAACCACTACGATACTGAATAAAACAGCATTTCGTAAAACATGTCACTTACGTCCTTTAGTCGTGCTAGGGCAGTATTACCGACACAAGTTATGACCGGTCATAAGCAACTTAAGTCCGACCGTCTGAACGCTGCTTGAATTGAGTTATCATGACTTTGTAAGCGGAACGGTGGTGTTTTTTTAATTCCTTTATTTTGCCACACCTTAATGAGTCGTACCCGTAAATTTATCAATTCAAGAATATTCAGCTTCAAAACGGATATCAGCAGTAAGTTCTACTTGATTGAAATTAATTAGTTACCGTATGATTTATTTTGTTGAAAAGACTCACACAATATTTAATTATAAGTACGACATGTTAAAGAATACAATTTATGTGCAAAGTGAATATTAAACAAGATTGAATATTCTAAATTGTGTTGGAGAGAAGTTATTTAGCGCCCAAATTTATCACGTGTGCCTTTAATGGATCTGCAATGTACCGTCAGTTTCTTTCCCATAAATCAGTATCAATCCAAGTCATTCAAACCGATGTCCCCAGAAATATCACTCTTAATTTGGGGGTTCCTTAAACAGCTGAAGGATAACCTTAAATCAAGTTTATAAAGTACTTTGGGCTTTGTCTATGTTGTTTCAGAGGATTAACCCTTTCAGTATGTGGTTTCATATGTTCAAAACGACTTTACTAACTTTGTCCAAAAGTGACGGGTGTGTACTTGTTTGAATCTAATCGAATTCAAAATGACTATATCGGAAATCACCATAGGATTATATTACTGTCCGGGGACGAGAACTTCTTAATGGGTGCAAACCTGTTTTGTTTGTCTTGAGCCAGTCTGATGGGAGTTTAAACGTTCTCTGTCAAAATGATTCCCCAGCATAAAGAAATGACAAAACAAAAAATGTTCGTGTAGTTTAATGTAATCTTTATTGGATATTTTATCATTAGTTTAGATCACTGTATTTAGAAAATTATCATTGGTACACTTGCAAGACAGAACATGGTAGGTATGTAAACATTGACCAATTGTTAAATGGAATTGTACCCAAAAAACATTTGTATTGTATTTTTATGTTGAATGCATATGAAGGCATTAACAGACGAACACAAACGAGTGTAGTGCTGACTACCGAGTGATCTTTTTCAAACAAATGTTGTTAGATATAAAAAATAAACCAACACTTAAAACTGTCGCAAATGCTTTCCTTATTTGACAATTTATGTT
>JXSR01S009002.1:169870-183004 GCA_000969725.1 Ophiothrix spiculata
CCTGTGTAAAGTTTTTAGCTTTCTCATTAACATGTATGTCTTTCCTGTGGTATAATGCTGCATTAATTACATACGTACATGATGAAAAGGCGAAACCATCATCCGATTGATTTGGCATTTTAGAATCAGAAACAAATTAAGAATTTTCCGATAAGAATGGGGACTTAGAACAGTATGTATTAGTGGAAAATGTGGATTACACAGTTTTAGTAGTACGGTATTTTCACTTTATAGCCTTAAATATTAAATAACTTCTTTTTGAACAACAATTATTAAAAGACAGATTGGAGACCAAATCAGATTGAGCATGTAGATTGAGCATGTAAAAGAAGTTAACTCTCTATCTTGAAAAGTCTAAACCAAAAATTGAAATAGAAATATTTAAAACATTCTGTGATGAAATAATTATAGATGGACACATAGTTTTACCGTTGTCTTATATATCGATTAATTATCTTTATCATGTTAATTGGCAGTTGTGTTTTAATAAATAACACACTTGTGTTATGCCTACATAGGCCTTATATACATTTATTAACACCCATCTTCAAAGATGAATTAGTTTTATTGCAAGAAAAACGTTCATCAATGGCAACTACAAAGTGTAGGTTGTTTTTCGTATGTCACACTTTTGTTTTGCTCTAATTGTCAGTGACCCATATTATGACCGTCATATAATGTGTTGGAATAATGAATCATAAACAAAACCAACTTTTTCCTTATCATGTTTTTCCTTGTCATGCTGTTTTGCATAAATTATGTGACAGTTATAATTTTAGTCTAGATATGATACACTTTAAAGGTCAAACTATATACTTCATACAAGCTACCAAAAATTGGGTGCAATAAGTCTTTGTTATCTAATAATCTAATATATAATTTCAATGTATTTTCTAATAATTCTAATAATAATGGAGTCTTGGGGATGAAAAATCAATACAACACACTTTTTTATGTGTGATGTCAAACATTTGATGGTTTACAACACTAAATCTCCGTCATGGATTAGAAAATGAATTACAACAAAGACTTGTGAAACCAAACATTTACTGAAGACTATAGTTTGGCTCTATGTGAGGTGGTAAATCTCCTTTTCCAATATAATTGACATTAAATGATGTTACCTATATGTGTACCGTCGCGGCAAAAGGGACCAGTTGTCGGCAACTTCCATTTTGCGCTAGAGGCCGGTAAAGTTGAACTATACCAAAATATAACAAAAAGGTCAATTTTGAGTTTTTTGTGGAAATGAAATCTTTGAACCCTTTTGTATCCAAAATGTAAAGATGGTTAATCAAATATAACGACTAACTTGTAAAAAAGTGTGATTTTTATCGCTATGTCGAATCGTTTTCATCATGAAAATGTGAAAATTTGTGTTTTGACAAACGGTTATGAGTACGATTATGGTAATTAATTATGCAATAATGAAACATGGTATTGAGTCCAAAAATTGTTATTAAATTACGCAAGGTATCGTCTTCCATTGAGCCAAATTTCAAGGCGATAAACAAAAGGGAACATGGTGGTTGCTATGGAGATTTGCTCATACTCTATTCAGACTGCACACAAAATCGAATGGAAAACAGGCCTACCTTTAACAGCCCTTTTCTCACAAACTAGTTTTAACAAACGGTTATGAGTACGATTTTATAATTTGCCAAAACTCGTCACCCAAAGCTCCGATTTGCATGATTTTGGTATCATTGAAAAGGGAATTAAATGAGCTTTACCACCATATGAAAATCTCCATATTTTGGTTTTGACCCAACTGGACCCTTTTGCCGCGACGGTACACATATTATTGATGTACTAACAGAAGGGAATTTTCTTTTGCACAACAGAAAGCTTTATATGAGAGCTCCTTTTTAGAGGCAAATCCAAGTGTAAACGTTGACATTTTCTTTTGTCAAACCATAAATTTGGGACTTAAGAATCTAAAGCAAATCAAATTTGACTTATATAACATTTTACATATAAATAACACAATCCGAACGCATCATGGAATAAAACTTGCCTGGTTCGATTTATTTCAGCTTTAACATTTGTACAACATGTATCAAATTTGCAACAAATCGAGGTTTAAAAGATAAAAACGGAACCTTGGCTAGGCATTTCCTTTCTGTATGATATATCAAGGGATTGATGTTGAAGTTTACAGGAAGTTTGAGGGTGGATGCGTATTTTGATTTCTTCAACCACATGGAGTGTCTGTCTGTCATATGTACAAAACGAAAGATGAGCAGAAAGCAATTCAAATAATTATATAAGCAACATGTATAAGTATACAGTAAAGTTTACAGTACATTCTATATTTTCTAGCCTTTTAAGGATAATTTAAAAGGCTAACTTTATAGCTGAATTAGTAAGCAAAAAGTTGCAAAAGACATTCAAACATTATTATATAAACAGTTTTTCGTGAAGTCATGGCGCCATAAGAATGTGCATAATTTTTCAATTTTTCAATGTTGTAGAACAATAACTGTGTATAGTTACAACTCACATAAATCAAAGACTAGATTTTTTTTTATAGATCACAGATATTATATCGAAAGATGTATTTTCAACTTTTTGTTATCATGATGGAATAGAATTAAATAGCATAACGAATAACCAAACGATGCAAACAACATTCATATTCAAAAAAATGAAACAATTACTAGTTAAATTTCCAAACCGTTCATAACATCATGGAATATTACCCATTTCTTAAATGACTACTGTAGTGTAAAAGTAGGTAATTTACAACGTGATTGGGCAGAATCTTAATGGCTCTGTATTTATATCCAATTCTTATTAACGAAACACATAAGGGAAGGTAGAAGATCCCATATACGTTTAATTTCTGATCTCAATTTGAGCATATTCTTATAAGAATCTTCGTGATGATTGATACAGAATGTGTATAATAGTCATTTATATTTTATTAATACATAGCCTTTACAATTCTGCCAAATCACGTTGTAAATGTATTTATATATACCTACTTTTACACTGCAGTGGTTTTTTTAATGTTACATGTCGCTATTAAGAGAAACATAGAGGAAAAGTATGAATCTGAATGTGCACGCTCATAATCATTAGGCATCATAAGTATAGCTCAAATTTCCCGCTTTCTTTCTCTACCTTATGTACTGTATCTGCAAGCTCATAATCATTAACACATCATGACTAGCTTGAATTTCCCGCTTTATTTCCTCGTCTTAAAACCAAGTAGCTAATTCATCAGCATCAATGAGGCATAGACATATCGGCTTTATATCTAATGAGCAGCTTTCCTGTGTCGAGTTTACAACTCGTCATGTGAGTGCAAGAAAGTCGTATCTGCAATGGCTGCCCTAAGTTATATTTACTTTACAACTTACAAGAATGTGAAAAATCCCTCGAAATTCCACTGTCTTATGTCAGTGGTTCTTGAAATGGTTCTTCAGGTGACGGTGTCACCTGAAGAACCATTTTAAGAACCACTGACCCAAGACTGGAAATTATACAGTGTGCAATCCAAATTTTATGACAAATGGCAGCTATTGCAGATACGACTTTCTTGCACTCGCATAACGAACTATCATCATTTACATGTTTACATCTTTCCTTTGATACAATGCTACATTAATAACCCCGTACATGATGAAAAAACCAAAACTATCTTGAAAAATTAACTTGACGTTTTCACTGGTTTGAGATTTAGAAAAAAACGAGGAATTTCCTGATAAGAATGAAGGATATCGATCATGTTTATTGATGAATTGTGAATATCATATATTTTCGGTATTTTCTGTTTTTGTCTTTAAAATATGACCACTTTGTCGTGAACAATTCAATTTGAAAATCAAATATTTAGTGGCGAGTAAAATTAATATGTACCGAAATATTGACTTACTCTCTAAATGTAAAAAGAGTGAAAACCAAGTGAATGCCGATTCACTCGAAAAAGAGTGAAAACCACTCAAAAACAGCTGTATGAGCCAGTCAATCCACTCGAAAAAGAGAGAAATGAGATAAAAAGTGAGAACTTTCACTCGAAAAAGAGTGAAAAAAGAGTGAGAGTGAACACGAGTGAACACCACTCGAAAAAGTATTGTCCTTCGTTTAACTCTTTAAAGAGTGGACATTCACTTGCTAAGAGTGAACGTCACTCCTTTCTGAGTGAATATTTAGTAGAACGAGTAAAATTGTGGAATATTCACTCGAAAAGGAGTGACGTTCACTCTTAGCGAGTGAATGTCCACTCTTTAAAGAGTGGTTTTCACTCTTTTTCGAGTGAATTGGCATTCACTCTTTTTACATTTAGAGAGTATGTTTCTCCATAATACTGGTTTATATCTCTTAGCTAATTGTAGAAAATCACAAGTATGAAAATTATTTACACCTATCTTAAACAGAAGACATGTTTTTGATATCACTATGTAAAACTTTCTTTCATCAACAGCAACTTACAAGTTTGTTATTTTGTTTTACACCGATTGATTTGCTCTAATTATCATTGGCTCATATAATCATGATGATCATTTTATGTGTTGTTATTTTTTCTAGTGAAATGGTTTTAGTACAATACTTAAAACTACGATAGGATAATGAATCATTACCAAAACTTATGTACTTTCTTCATTTTCTCACATAAAATATAACGAACGCTATCCTGTTTTAATTACCGATTGATGTTTAAATGTAAAAAGTATACTAAATTATTGGTATTGTTGAAATGACCGTTATAGTCATAGCAGTTCTAAAAAAATTTAGAGCTTCTGAAAGCAAAGCAAATTTGACTTGTAGAACATTTTACATATAAATAAGTCAATCCGAAAGCAGCATGGAATAAAACTTGCCTGTTTCGTTTTATTTCAGCTTTAACATTTGTACAACATGTAAAAAAAATTGCAACAAACGAGGTTTAAAAGATAAAAACGGAACCTTGGCTAGGCATTTCCTTTCTGTGTGATATATCAAGGGATTGATGTTGAAGTTTACAGGAAGTTTGAGGGTGGATGCGTATTTTGATTTCTTCAACCACATGGAGTGTCTGTCTGTCATATGTATGAACAAAATGGAAGATGAGCAGAAAGTAATATAGAAAAGATAACACAAGCAATATGTTTCAGTGCGTGCTGTATGTCAGTGTATGTCCAAAATGAACAAAACTTTCTTGGTCAACCTTAATTCTATCTATGTTGGCATAGAGTTCATACGGACGCAAAAGGATAAAAGTGTTATGGTTTTATGTTGTATGTAATAACAGCATACATAGAAATATGTATTTCTTAATGTTGTAGGCCAATATTTAGGTACAGAATTAAAGAATTTTGAGCTCACTAACAGTATAAAATAATATTAAAACATCATGTGATTTAAAAGGTTTATTTTGAATGGTCTGATCAATATAAAAAAAACTCGCGAATTATAATACATGTATAGCACCAAAAATACATAATTTAATCATTGTATTTAGTTAATTGTGTCTGTAGATATTATAATTTGTACGTTTCAGTAAGTCAAGCGAAATTATTCACTGTCAAGCAAAATTATTCACTTTCAAAGCTAAAGGAAAATGAAAACTTGAGATCAGATTGTTGGTTCATGTTTTGAATTAAATTGAAAGGAGTTTATCTTTTCTTTCAAAGTGAAAATATTGTCGACTTCTTTTTTTCTCTTTTCAAAACATGCCTGAACAGTATTCAACTTCAGTACTACCAATGGTGTGCACTATAAATCTCTTCATTCTCGATGTACACTAAATTATTGTTGTCGTGTGTTTTTATGCATTGGTCATGTTTTATCACCAGTTGTGACTTTAAAAAAACCATACCAGGTGAAAACTACACTTAAACATACTTCGTGTTAACCTCTGCTATTGTCTATACGTCTTGTGTTTTCTTATCAGTTTTCATTTCTTATGGTGATTTTTAACAAGTGCATACGACACCCACTTGTTGGTAGTTATTTTGGGGTGTTTTGGGTCCTCGCATACAATTTGAGTGGTGGGTTGAAGGGCTTCGCGTATGTTGTCATATATAAATCTACACGAATAACTCACCAGTGCATCATCATCTCACAATTTCAATTTAGCTTTTGATGAAAGTCTTATTCTGAAAATAGTACTGAGATAATATCCTTATGATAGTAGCTGGATATTGTTAGTGGGTCGAAATATTTCTTACATCATTGGCACAGGCGAAGATATAAACTTTTACGCATTTTGAAAAAAATAGGAATTTTTACATTCTTCATTTGCATCTTCCTGTTTCCCGATTTAATTGATTCGTAGACGTGCTAATAGATGTAATGAATTTTAGGAGTTCTAGCTCTGGTTCAGAGCTAAAAATAGTGGTGATCAAGTGTTATAATTTTCATTACTACCTGGCTCTTTTATCCCCTCCCTATGATTGTTGATAAAATTCGTATTGACTTTTACTTGGGGAGGCATAGAACTATATCTAGAATTTTAATCATGTTCAATCAACTCAGGTTAAATTCCTGGTAGATTTAGTATTTTCTAGACTTATTATAGACCCGGTATTTATGGAACCAATAGGTATTTAGAATTCAAAATCAGGCCAGATCTATAGGAGCTTTCATGAATGCTATTGATGTTAACTAGTCAGTAAAGTATTGCTTGCGTTTTCGTTTTGTTACAACATAAGTTTAATTCGAATTGTTATATCATTAAGTATTCATGTCGATGAAACATATCACGGAAAATACATTTTAAAGAAAACAATCCTGCTTATTTCTTTTATGAGCAACATTACGACTGTTTTTGTCACACACCAACAAAAACAAGTTCAGCAAGTTTCTACATCATGGGATTCAAATCTTACGCAGTGAATTCATGACTATATGCCTTTAAGTTTTATCATTATATTGTCATAATAACTTCAGTAAGGTTTTAGTATCATCAGGGATGTAATGCTATCATCCCTGGCTACTGAAATACAAAAATATCTTCATCGCCTAAAACGATCAGACTGTCCATTCTGTGTTATGTCTGGATTTAACAATCAATTCCGAAGGGATATTGTTAGACAATTATTGTCAGGTGAAACACGTTGTATCATCACTTCAGTTTGTAGAAACATGGCAGTCAGATATGTATACTTTGTCTATGTCTTTTCAAGAAAATATTTTTGTTATATGCAGGCCCGTAGCCAGGGGGTGCGCTGGGGGCGTCGCACCCCCCCCCCCCCCCAATTTGACAATGTACAAAAAAAGGTCCACACAAATTCCCTTAATGCCCACCAAGAACACACCTAAAGCACCAAAACATGTAAATGTAAGGTCGTTTCTTACTAAAATGATAACAAAATGCTTGGAAAACTAATGAAAACCTCTTTTTTTTTTTTACTTTTCAATTGGTCAAAACCACTAAAATTAGTTTAAGGTCGACCAAAACGAAAAAAAATCCTCCAAAAAGACCACTTATTGAAAATCCGCACCCCCTTGAAAAAATTCTGGCTACGGGCATGGTTATATGTTAACTTTGTCTGTATCTTTTAAAGAAAATATCTAGGCCATTTGTATGTACACTTTGTCTATATCTTTTCAAGAAAATATTTAGGCCATAAGATATCACGTTAGTAAAATAGAAATTGTGTTATAAAAAATAGCACTTATCAGTTTCAATGCGTTTTAAAAAGAGGTTACCTAGTTATCGTATCATGGTTGAATCTTAGTTTTAACAAATAACAATAAAAATAAGCGAATTGTAAAAACATATATTGTGTTTATCATTTTTATTAACTAATAATCACTACGTGGGGTAGAACATATAAAAGGAGATGCTTATGTGACGTCTATTGGCCACGTTGCCCTTACGATGACCTCTGTTAATTATTGTATCGCTTTTAAAGAATAAATTCAGCAAGGATTGACAATAAATAAATGAGACCTTCACTTCCAAGATGAGCAAAACGTCGTAAGTAAAAATAATGTAATGAAATCATCTATTGATGGAAATCGCATCCTGTTATTTGTTTATTTAGTTTATGTAAAGTTTGGACAACATCATATTATGCTGATCCTCTAATATTACATTTCTTCTTTATTGTTTTCCTCTAGAATGACAAAATATAAAGTGTGACATATCCTTTGAAAGCTTAGAATAAGAAAGCTTCAAATACGAAATAAATTCAAAAATTGAATATGCGACTTTACGCTCATTTTGTGGTATAGAGGTATACTAGTAAGCTGATGTTTCAGTTTCATTAATGCTATTTAATGAGAACTGATCGATTTCATCGACTTTTCTGACATTTTAAAGAATGTTTTGATAATACAATTAACATGATACACTTCCGCCATTGTATATTGATTCATTTATCCATTATCATCTATCCTAATATTTGTTTTCCACAGTTTGACATGGTGGCCAATGCATTGCTTTTAATTCAATATTCAAATGTGACCTGATACATTTACGTAAAAGTTGTCCTCGGTATCATACTAATGAGAGCTTCATGTAAGAAATCATCTGCACCTGATAATATAAAAGAGTTTCTATTTCAAATAAATCAAGATTTGTCGGTAGGTAGGTCCAAATTGTAGAACAATTTCGTTGGCATCAGTACTTGGACTAAACCATCCATTATTATAAACCATCAACTTAACTGAATCATAATCAAACTGAATACTAGTAACTGAATTACTTTCTCACTAGTTGCAAATGAAATAAATTGTAAAATAGTTTTCAATATGATACTATAATCTCACGTATTTTCACCCATTCAGATCACAAAAGCTTAACTTATTATTGTATCTTGTTCTATCTGAAAATCTTATTATATCCCTCTGCCCTTTTCCTATAGGCAAAACATTAATTTATAGTTAGAAGTTAACAGATTAACTAATTATCTCATTGAAATTTCCCCTCCCTCTTTCAAACGTTCACCATTGCCTTCTACGTTCCAATTTCCGCATTATCATCTGCATTCTCCGCCCCATTCAGATCGCAGATGACCCGTCCAACCTCCTTAGGCATCTTAAATTCCATCCATCAATCAAAGCCATTAATTACGTAGTATTAAGTCAATCAAAAAGCCTCCATCCTCTTCATCCGATGAGTCATGTTATTAATTGTTTTTACTTGAACTCTTTAAAATATTTATCATTATATACGGCCTAAAAATAAAAATATACATTGGATCTAAACACATGGCCGGGTGATTTTGCATGAGTCATTTTTGGTAATGACCGCTGCTCTGAAAATGATGAAGAGCTGTTGCACGCGAACACGTTTCATCTGTATCATTTGCCGAATAGACTGTAAAAGTAACATTTTACTGTCAATTTATTACAAATGACATCATTACATGCTAAGATGACGAGTAGTTACACAGATTCATCCCGATGATGTCATTCTATGCTAATTCAATTTCAAGCATAAATTTTTGAACACTCGAATCAGCTCCTCAAATAACTTTTTTGTAATAAGGAACATTCATGGTTATTTTCTTCTTAATTTGCCATTAAAAATAAAAATCATAATTCCTTTTTAATTAAAGAACGTGAAGATAAATTCATGTTTATTTTCATTATATAAGGTTTTGAAAATTTAAAGTGAGTCGTGAGAATATGACCCGGGGAATTTGATAACTAGTAATTAAAATTCTGTCATTCAAATTCCTTTGAACAAAAATGTATCTAAATATGAAATAGCTATAATTAATATTTATCGATATCTTATAAATATTAGTGTCTTTGAGTGTCTTGCCAAATTGGATCAAGTGAAAAGCTCACTCCATGCACTTTTGTTCTAGCAGAGTCACGAACTTCATTCCTGGTGCATCCATTAAATGCTGAAAATTGTCGATATCTTTGGAAGTATGTCAAGTTCATTGTAAACAATTTATTTTGTCTCATATATAGGGCTATGAAGTGTAAACCAGATGAGGATAATTAATTGCTCGAACAACGAGAAAGCAAATAACTATCAATCTTAATTGGTCGTCCTAATACGTCCAAGAACATCAAGGATTTGTAGGATATCAGTGGAAAAACACTTTGGATATGATGGATCACCGAAAGGATTAAAGCTTCATATACTCTTAACACTAATCAGCATCGAATGAAAGTATGTCGAGTAGGTAGAAGTTAAACAAATCGTCCGATTTTTTAAACAATCATGGGAGATTTTAATGTAAACATTGAGGAATAAGATCAAAGTCAAGTGCTTTTGAGACTATCAATGAGATCAAAGTTGACAGCAATTAACCATTTTGAAGATGTTTTGACGGTTTGATTGAATACTGCAAGTTGTAAAAGATCTAAAACGATGCCAACAGTAAGATGCAAGGAGGTCACTTGAAAAACGGTCAGTGGTCTTGGTAATAATATATTTGGAAACTTGTCAAATGGTTCAATTGAATGTTCTGCGACTATCTGAACAGGTTTAATGATGACTGTAGCTCTAATAAGAAA
Source organism: Ophiothrix spiculata (assembly GCA_000969725.1). NCBI lineage: Eukaryota > Metazoa > Echinodermata > Ophiuroidea > Amphilepidida > Ophiotrichidae > Ophiothrix > Ophiothrix spiculata. The sequence continues at coordinate 180,281 of JXSR01S009002.1, forward strand.
AAATGCCTTTTTATTTAATTGTCTAGAAGTTTTTGTTACTATATCGGCGTTAAATACATGTATAGGGATTGAGCATTAAGGGTTTGTATTAAAGGTGTGGATTCCGATCACATTCTCATCCCCAGGGCTAAACCGGAAGTGTTGTATTTTTGATGTCAAATAAAAGTCCATATTTTTCTGAGTGTAAAATTTCACCTCCAAATTCCAAATATAGGTTTTGAGATATAGCAAGCTGATTGGTATACCTATTTTCCATTTATTATGTATTTTCATTACTACAGCAGCCTCATCCCTAGGATTGCATACTTTGTTAAGTTTGTTTTCCTTATTATGAAGAGTAAACAAGAAGCAATCTAAGGGTGAAACCCTGCAGAATGCGTTTCAGAGGTCAATGTCAGGCAGTTAAGAGTACATTTTAAAATAGGAACCTACACCTTTAAAAGAGTAAAATGGTCTAATCTGTGTTTCTCTTTAACTTCTACTGAATATACAGAGAGTTAAAAAAGATGTAGGAACCTCAAGGTCTATTATCTTTACATGACAGTAAAACTGTTATCCAATTTTCATCACCCACACCTGTTCGTGTTTCCCACTGATTCTGTATTCAATCAAATCATAACCCAATATCATAAATATGTCTTCAAGTTCACGGTTACAAATTACAACAAATTATTATCAAATACAATGCATGATATAGTTTACCCTTGGTAATGGTGAAAAGTTCGAAGCTTTCCGACTGAGCGATTACACCTTGAACTGTTGGTTGTCTCAAAGTACACCTTGTTAACAGTGTTAATTCTCTGCACGCGAACAAGAATAAGAACAGCTTTTACTTGTTGAAACAGTAGGGCGTTTTCCCGGGGGGGGGGGGGCACTCAAATATGAAAGTGACGTACCTGCTCCTACCGACTTTCGAAATGTAGGGGCAATAGGTGAGAAATACATTGAAAAATAGGGGGTCATTCGGTGTAAAGGGTAAAAAAACTGGGTAATTTCGAGCGATTTGTTGGCAAGAGCGAAAAACAGGGTCATTCGGTGTAAGTTTTTGAATAAAATGAGGCTAATTTTCGTAAACATTTTCGAAAAAATTGACAAATTTATGTAAAATTTTCGAAAAAATTGACAAATTTAGCGAAAAAAGGGGGTCATTCGGTGTAGGTTCTCGAAAAATCAGGGCAATGGATGAGAGTCACCATAAAAAAGGTTGACTTTCAAAATAAAAGGGGGTCATTGGGTGACAGCTCAGTGAAAAAGGGGGTCATTGGGTGAGAGCGGAGCAAAAAAAAGGGGGTCATTCGACAGGAGCATGACGCGTGCCAATATATGGGAGTGCCCCCCCCCCCGGGGGCGTTTTGTACAGTTTAAAGATAAGAATTGAGATAACTTCCTAGATTTTTTAAAAAAATGCAGGTAAATACCGTATGCATGCAATCGTATAATCTTCTCCTTTTCTTCATCAACACCATTACCATCGTCATTTAAAGGGACTAGCCTAGATTGCACTTAGAATTCAAAAGTTAAGGAAATGCTCTAAATAAAGCTTAAAAGTGTAGTAATATCAGAAAAAGTACAAAAATTTACACAGAAATGGATGAAATTGAGAGATAACTAATTTGCAATATATCATTATTTGACAGTGGTGTGACTATCCTGTGTTTTCTAAATCCTAAATTTGTACCTCAGATCTGGATTTACGTGATAAAAAAAATCAAACAAAGATCATTTAATACATATTTTGGTAACAAAATATCGCTCATATTTTTCTCATAACCCATGTGAAATGTCATGACTGAGTTATGTTCCGTTTGGAGATATATATGAAAATGTGTCTAATTATGGTAACCATAATTAATTCTATACTGTAACGTATAGGAAGGTCGGGAATACAAAACTGCTCATAAAATCAAAACAGTTTGACCGATTCAGCTGAAATTTCAAATTCAGACCTCTTGAGTTGTCATCTTTCATATGACAATGAAAACTAGATTTTGAAATATCGGACCAAGCTCCTTTAATGCTTTATCTCCATTGCTAAAGAATTTTGAGGTGAAATTTTGGATTCAGAAACAACTTTGTATTCATTTAGCATCAATATTTCAGGTTTAGCCCTGGGGTGATCAGATCCTAACCAAATGCTAACCATTTATAAAACTTCTATCGAATGTGCCTTTTCTTAAAAAACAGGTTGAAAAGAATTTTGGTTCTCAAGATGTATTATCTGTAAATGACAGTGACAGTAAAACTGTTATCCCATTGTCATCACCTACACCTGTTCGTGCTTCCCACTGACTCTGTATTCAATCAAATCATAACTCGATATCATAAATATGTCTTCAAGTTCACGGTTACAAATTACAACAAATTATTATCTATTCCAGGTATGATATAGTTTACCCTTGGTAATGGTGAAAAGTTCGAAGCTTTCCGACTGAGCGATTACACCTTGAACTGTTGGTTGTCTCAAAGTACACATTAACAGTGTTGATTCTCTACACGCGAACAAGAATTCTAACAGCTTTTGTTGAAACAGTGGGGCGTTAATAAGTTCAGAGATGAGAGTGAAGACAATTTCTTTGGTCTTTGAAAGAATACGGGGAAATTACTAACATCTCCTCCTCCTCCTCCTCCTCCTTCTTCTTCTTCTTCTTCTTCTTCTTCTTCTTCTTCTTCTTCTTCTTCTTCTTCTTCTTCTTCTTCTTCTTCTTCTTCTTCTTCTTCTTCTTC
>JXSR01S009003.1:23479-42794 GCA_000969725.1 Ophiothrix spiculata
AAGCATTTTCTTCTAACTATTGCGCAGACATATAAAGAAATCACCAAATATCTTATGCAGGCATACAATCCTTTTGAAATGTATATAATTTTAACCACCCTGTAAATTTCATCGTATGGACATTAGTAAACAGTTCTATTTTCTTATTGAGAGACCTATGTTTCATTATACATCCATACCTGTTTTGTTTTATGTTGGTAGATGTTTAGAATAAAAGAGGTGTATGAAAACAGTCAAATCAACACATAATTTTCAGTCTACACCCTGTATAATTTTCACATACCCTGTATAATGTCAGTATCATTTGTGTATTTGGCATCCTTGTAATATGAGCTTTGAAAAAATGTATACTTGTATGGTCTTGTATTTAATCCTGTGTTGAGAAAAATTCAAATTGTTGATGTTTTTCTCATTTAGTGGTATGTTACACTTTTTTTGACCAATTCATGACTTATGATCATATCTCTCTTTTTAGATGCACATAGAATTTTAATATCACAGCGTTATACTTTAAAAAGATAAATGTCTATATAAAAAACGTATTTATCCAAAATTCAACAAAATAGTAAGCATGGTTGTATATATACAGTAGTGTAATTATAATTCGTAACCTTTTCCCAATCTCACAAAATCGAGGTCTTAAGATATTAATCACAGTAATGATAGCTTTCATTATCTTTTGTCAGCATAGGAACCATCATTTTTTAGTAAATGTAAACACTTTTGTAACTTGAGAAATTGAATATGCTTAATACAGCGTTCTTCAACTTTCGCGCCATAGTTGATTGACAGGTTTAATGTAAACAACTTATTCAAGAATGCTAAGAATGCAGCTACCCCTAATTTGCATAATAGATATACTAGAACAGGGATCAATGATTATTAATGGAAAAATAAAGATTCTACCTGATATCTTCATGTTTTTAATGAAACACCTGGGGATTCTGTCCAATTTTACAATGTATCAATTTTTGTTTTTAAATTTTGAGAACCAATACTTTGATTTCTATTAGTTAGATGTTAATAAGGATTTATTCTATACATATTATACATTATGTGTGATATATAATAAAATATGGATGCTATCTCTCATCTATGTTTACATTATTATCGCAAGAAAATAATTAGATAAGAGATAACCAGTAAACAAATAGAAGGTTGGTTTAAAAAGAAATAAAAATTAGTGGAAGCATGTGCAATATATGCAAATTCATATAATTCCACACCATTTTATGCACATGAATATTCATAAGGATATCTTGACATCCATATCGCTTCAGGAATGTTGAGTTATTTTAGAAGACGTGTTCTAGGTACATTATATTACTTAAGTAAAGTTAGACCGTGTGTTATACGCAGCAATTGATTTCTTAAGTTGAAGCGAGCGAGCACCACGCAATTGCCTCAAGGATGTCTTGATTTCCCCCGGTATATCTAGTCGCAGTATTCTGGTTTACAGCCTTATTTCTCCAAGTACACTAAGGGAGCTTTGATTAAATCTTCCAGCTTAAATAGTCCCTATGCGACATACTAAGTGGCGGAGAAAACTTTCTGGCGGAGATGCGCAACAGCACCATAAGGTCCCTTTTGTGTCGGCTTTTAAGCAAGCCGCCAACTATGACAGGTTGTGGACACCTTGAGTAGTGACAAACCGTTCGATGAAATATTCATTAGGCGTTTGGTTGGAAAGTCAACGGAGCGAAAGGAAAGCTGCTTGCCTCAGGCCCACGACTGGTTAACGCATCATATGCTGACAGATTTTTTTCAATAGATTTTTTCTAGTTTAAACAAAATGTTGCACTAGATTTTTCTACTTAAATGTATGCATTTGTTTGACTTTTATTTTTGCCTTTTTAACAAAGTCTATATCCGCAAATTGATCAGTCATCACATTTGTTTGTTTGAGTCGCTAAAAATATAAATTTAGTTTGTACAATGCATTTGCATGGTTGAATTTTACAATTTAGTAGTAAAATATGCAAGCAACTGAGTTAACATAAAGTGAATTGAAGAGGTTTGCCGGTGTATATTGACGAGTTTTACCAAGGGAAATGCATAAGCTCATCCAAGCAAACTACGGGCTGTCGGAAAGCTTGTATGAATTTAGAACAAACTCTTACCAGCCTGAGATTGAAAAATTTATAACGAATGTCGAAAAGTACAAAGGTCTTTTAAGAACAAAAAATGTGGTTATTTTTACTCCATGCGTGAAACAACATGTTCATAAAATATGTTTTAGAATATGGTTTACACGAGAAAGGCATGTTTTTCATAAATCAGATAAAATCAGAGATAGAAATTGATTTTTATACATCAAGTCCTTTTTTTTGTCGCTTGATTTCACATTGAGGTACCTTTGGCATGATGATAATGAAAAGCATGTAATTCATCTCGCATGTTTGCTAACTCTGCCATCATTTTTAGTGATCATTATAAGTGTTTACCAGGGATGATCCATTAAAAATGATTCTTACAATGAACTTAAAAATATATGTCTTCATGTGTGATAACGATAACTACAATCGTGACAAAGCATCATTTAATAATAAAACTTAAGGTATTTTTGCCGAATGGGACTTATATATTTGATTCAATATGATATTATGCTATCTTCACAAATAATTTTTGTTTATTTCGTTAGATTGTTTGAAAAAATCATTTCAAGTTGTATACGTATAAGTTCCACGTATATAATTTTAAAGAGAAAATTTCGACAATAAATAGTGTACTTCAGTGTATCAGTGTACAATTGCACTGTCAAAAGCATAGCATAAGCATTTTAAATCAAATTGAAATTCATTTTCATTCAAACTTATCTTTATTAATGCTAACAAAATAAGAAAAGTTCTGTAGTTTAGTTAATTTAAACAAGTAGAAACAATATACAATTTGTTTAATTATGTATTACAGAGTATGCGACTGATGACATCTAGGAGAAAGTACTAAATGAAATCGTCCTGAAGCTGAAAATCAGAAACCTGAAAGTTTTATAGAAATAAAAGTAATTTTTTTTTTTAAATTCTCATGGTTTTGTTTAAAACACACACATGATTAGATAAACACATGTGTTAAATATGTTATAATTAAAGTCCATTGGTATAAATGGCGTTTAAAACAAACAATTATAAATCATAAATTAAAAATTTGAAAAACTTAAGTATATTCTCTTAAAGCTCAATCACATAACTATCTACAGGTCTTTCAAGACGCCAAGATCTCCTGACAACCTTGCATAAGCAGTCACTTAGTACACTGACCACTCCTATCATCAAAGAATATTTTTTCTAAACATCCCTTGCATGGCCTTCAGAAAATATAATGGCTTGACAATTGGGAAAGAAAAGCATCAATAAATTCTGACAGAGCACTGATTATTTTCCTATAAGCTTTTTTTCATGGCAACCTCGTCAAGGGGCGAGTTGTTGTAGCCTCAGCTGTTTTCCGCAGAGGATGTTTCAACAACGCTACATCTTTTTCCTTGCAGCAATATAGATTGCTTGCTAGCTTGGTTATACCCACAACGAGAAAATTGCCTTTCCGGCCATCCAAGCATAATAGACAACTCCGTATTGATGAGTTGAATATTAGCTGCAAGGTCGACGTGTACTTTTACTCTTTTTGACGAGACCTTTTTGCACAATTTTGACTTGAATTTCTTGACGTCTCGTAGAACCCTCCTATAGCTTGACTTTGAATCAGTTTCGGGTTACTATGAAATGTTATCTTTCATGTAGCTATGCAATTTAAATTTGACTCTTACGTAAAATATTTGAACAGGCAATATGTGCTGTAGATATACGTTATGAAATCATTTTAGAGACGGATCTAGATGTAACTGATATTTTTAAGAGTCTACCTATATTGCCTTTTTAACCTTAAAGAGTGAAAAAGTATGGCCGTTAACACCATTCTGAAAAAAGAGTTGTCCATCCGTCAACTCTTTAAAGAATGGACTCTAGTAGTGCAGTTTGGAGTAAACTTAGCTCGCGGTGTTTAGTATTGTTGAGTGAAAATCACTTAAAAAACAAAGTTAAATAGAAACATTTTCTCTCAAAAAGGAGCAATGTTCACTCCAAACGTGTGAATGTCCGTTTTAAGAAAGTTCAATGAGTGCCGATCATATTTAGAGTGGCGTTCATTCCATTTTCATTCTTTTGGGAGTGACATTTCAGTGCTTCCTCTCCGTTTTAGTAAAGAAAACAAGGAGTGATTTCACTCTTTTGAATGAATCTTTTTTTTTTAGATAAATATATGACAACATTTTAAACGGTTCTAGAAATGGCAATGAAAATTCTGTTTACATAAGTTAATAATGGTGTATCCCCAAGAATTACCTTCCATCAAAATAAAAATTGATGAATTAATTTCCCACCTAATTATCATGAAACAAGTTTCAGAACATTGGAACTTCAGGGAAATCAAAATACTGCATGTGTCATCAAATTGATAACATTTATTGCTTGTATTTTGGATGATGAGATAATAATTATGTACCTTTTTAAAGTTCTAATAAACTCTGTTATGAGATGAGATTTGATGATGAAAAAATTGGTATGACGTAGACTGTTTTTGGGGAAAGTACGTATTTGCAACACATAAGAAATCTATCCTTCACACGAAAAAATCGTTGTTATTAATGTTTACGACCATTAGAAATAAACACATTTGCAACAGTAAATACGAAATGGAATATCTGGTGTCATCAAGCTTAACGTCTTTTAGATCAATTGAATATCGGAATGCAAGAGTGACCCAAATCCACTGGAGTAGTTTTTAAGAAATGAAAAAACTTCACAGTATGTCTGATGTTTAAGTTATGCCAATTTGGCTCGCAGGGCAGGTTAATGAATCCAATCGCCATATGAAATAAGATTTTTCTAGTATTGGTGCTTTCAATGCTTTTGCAGGGGGTCATTTTAGACAGTGGACTTGGGTCAGTCTTACATTCATACTGTGCTTTATGTATTCCATTTTATGAAAAAGGGGGTGAGATCCATCTGGACCTAATATTTTGTGCAGTAATGCATCTTTGCTTATACTCTGCTTGTCTGAGCCAAATTTCATTTAAAAATTAGTCGGAAAAACAGTATTTTCACATATTTGCTGCGGAACGTTTCCTTAAATAGGTTTTTCGACAGCCATTTTGAAATGAGACTAAACATTTTAAATTTTTGCATGTTTTCTAAGTAATATAGATAGAACCTAACACCAATTATCTTCTAATTTTAAGAGAAAGTTTGGTCGAGAACACGGTTTTGACTACTTATGATACATTCAATGAAACAACATCATATGTATGCAACACTGACCAAAGTCCATGGATTTGACAACTTTTGAATACATAAAGGACTTTTGGGGCACTTTCGGTACGGAGTCATTTTAGTCCTTCACACACAAAGTAGCTGTAATTATAAGAAAGTCTCTCCTGTGTATAACTCATTTTTGAAAACAAGTGGACTTGGGTCAGTCTTGCATTCTGGTATTCAATTGGATAGGCTGCCATAGTTGTCAATGGCAACTGTGAATTTTGTCAATTTCTGAAATCTTCATAGTTTAAATTTTGCTCATTTATCATTTTCTTCTGAAAATTGTCAATACAATTCTATGTATGCTCAGGTACCAGCGTTCCCGCTAAGGCTGTATGTCGCGAAATAGGCGCAGAAGCTCTAAAAAATTGGCGCAAGGGGAAAATAGGGTTTTGGTTATACACAACGTTAACTTATTTCAGTTTTATTCATATTATATTCAAAAAATACTCTCATTTTGAGGTGATCTTCGAGATGTATGTTTTTCTTTTTACGTTGCATTGGTGAAAAGTCAAAATCCTTAGCGGGAACACTGTCGGGTACCCCAAGGTTGTTTGTCTTTTGAGTGTCGAATTTGGTTTGACCAATCAAGTTTCACTTCGTTGATTAACTTTCAAATAACTGAAGTTTGTCTCACATGCATTTAGGTATTCAAACACGCCACAGAGTTGTTCATCGCGAATCAACAACGACGCATCGGATGAAGAGTTGTTGATTCGCTATGAACAACTCTGTGGCGTGTTTGAATACCTTTCAACAACGAAAATCTTCCTGGAAACGTATGAATTAAATTCTAAATGTTTTCAATTTAAGAGATAGGCCTAACTTATCTTCATCAGCATATCTGAAGCAAAGTACTAATTTGTGAATGTTTGCTGCTTTGACTTTATCATTTTTCCCAAGCACCAGGCTGTGCGTGACATACAGTGAGTTGTTGAAAAGTACTTCAACAACTCACTGTATCTCTTTATACAGGCGCGTACCGTTGATTTGTGATGAATCCACAGTTGATATTCAAATTAGCGCGTCACGCACTTCACATCGTTTACAGAAGTGCGTTTACGCAGTACACAAAAGTCGTCACACTGATCATCGCGCGTCGGGCACTTATAGTACGTGCAAAAGCCCGGTTCTTGGGAAAAATTGAAAACGTCAAAGCAGCAAACATTCACAAACTAGTATACTTTAATGCAGATTATGCTAAATATTTTTGAAGATGATTAGGCGGGCTGCGGCGGCGGCCCAGTGTTTCCGCTAAGGCCGTATGGCGCGCCATTGGCGCAGGAGTGGTGAAAATTGGCGCAACGAGTTTCTGAAAATGTGTGAGAAAGATATTTATCTAGCTTTATATTGAGCCAATTTCCAGCCACAGTTCATGATTTCGACACAAGCACCTCTTAAACTTTGTCAAACTTGCTCGAATTGGCGCAAGCTCAAAAACCTGAGCAGAAACATTAGGCCTATCTGTTAAATTGAAAACATTTAGAATTTAATTCATACGTTTTCCTGAAGATTTTCGTTGTTGAAAGGTATTCAAACACGCCACACAGTTGTTCATCGCGAATTAACAACTCTGCATCCGTTGCGTCGCGTAGTTTATCACGCTCTGGTGGCTAAAGCCATCCTCGCATGATAAAAATACGCGGACGCATGGATGAATCGTTATTGATTCGCGATGAACAGCTCTGTGGCATGTTTGAATACCTAAATGTAGTTCTTCTGAGTAAGTTTCTGCCAATGATAGCAGGTGATATGGCAATATTTTCCCGCCCACCTCTCCCAAGAGTAATGTACATCTAGTGGGATATTGGGTTTTGTATTTTGTAAAATTTAATGGAAGATATCTATGTTTTTCCCTGTGGCATTTTAACTTTTGGTACTTTAAGTTTCTAATAGTCATTTGTGATATTGTAGATCGGAATGCTTTGATCTTATTTTATGAATGCTAACTACAAGGCCAACCTAATTTGGTTCACTAAATCATCAATATCATAAAATTGGTCAGTTTTAAGCATTTTTACAAGTAATAATGAACAAAATCTATTATGTAAAATCTGGACATTTATCACGCGCAACAGTACAGTCAAACGATGCAAAGTTAATGATCTTAAAATGTTTACCGACTCCATGACTAAGGGGACCAGCAAATAGAATAACGCACCATTGAATAAATGTCAACAAAGTGAGCTGAAACTATGATTGAAATACCGCGCAATTACTCGCTCACACTTACAAAAAGTCGATTCGCGTCATAATATCAATAAAAATTAATCTCAATCACAAGCCTTAATAGGAATTTATCTTAGTTGATAAACTTAGTTAAACTATATGAAATTATCACTATCATAAGTGTCTTAAGTGCCATAATTTAAAGCCGTTGAACATTCAAGCGAGGCGCAAATGACATTAGTATACCCACGACTAGTTAACAATTATTATTATAAATCACGACCCTCTAGTCTTGGGCAAACTTGAAATATTATTATCGATATAATTTAGTTGTTATCAAGATGTGACAGTGAAATCTAGGGCGTTTTGATGGGGTAATTTTTCCATGATTTGATTTCAATATTATGCCGTGGAGATTTAGTTATGGCTTGATAATAAAGGTAATTATATTTGTAACCGGGAGGCCGTTCAAAACAGACACCTATATTGTAATATATGAAAGGTTATAGCCCTATATGTGAGATATACAATGATATGGATAGGTCCCTTATAAAAACACTAAAATGAGTTAATTGATTCCAACATTAAACACCACCCACATAATTTGGGTGCACTGGGACAGGTCATTCAAATCAAAACGAAAATTGGCGCGTTATAGCTTAAAGCAACTTGTGGCAGACGATCTTGATTTGGCGAAGCCAATAAGGAGCCAAAAGATTATAAATATAAAGTATATGGACAAATTGCACAAGTTGTTAATTTTCATTTTCCTTTGTACAAACCGAAACTTAAAAAACACACCGAAACTTTAAATATAAGTAAATACTTTATAAACACTTTCAAGTGTTTATAAAGTGTTTAGATGTGTTTTAAAATAAAACGCTATTTATTCACTGGATTCTGATGTGGTTGTTTTTAATATTTATTTGAAGGAAAACAATTTTGTATGACACTAAGAGCCTTATAGGTTGGTATTGTTTTTATTACAAATGCCAACTGTTGATTGATTTTGAAGATTTGTTTTATTCCAGAATTTTAATTGTACATTTTAATGTATTTGTTATTTTACTTCAAATTTAACACTTTATGACACATTTGGAGGTGTATTGTCGGTGGAGCTTAAATTCGATAATTCAAATTCAACTAAAATACTTACAAAAATAGAGCCATCATAGTTTACAATTTATTGGTTAGCAGTTAAAACAAACACCATTAATACAAATTAAACATCAATGTGTTTTAATATGGCAATTGACAAAACTTGGATATGAAAATTTCTATTTTCTGAACAAGTGTATACTTTAGGCGCTCAATAAAGGTCTTCTCAATTACTGTAAGAATGTAAGATTAATGTAGGACGTTAAACAAATCTATACATTTTAAATTTACTTCACAGTTATTATATGTACATTTTGATCAAAATAATCGATGGAGGTAGTTAATAAATTAGCTTGTCTAAAAATTTACTTTTAGTATTACACGCACAAGTAACTTATGGAAATTACCAGTGTTTTTGATTTCATGATTTAAATAGTTTGATTCATTTACTTCAAGAAAATTCAACCAATTGTAAATGTTTTCAAATTTAAAAACCAAAATCCTAAGAAAAGCAAACAACAGCAACAATTTTATATTATTTACTCGGCACCACGTACAGAAGAAAACCATTTCATGGTGTATCGCACAATTATAATTCAAGTGCGATATTTCAATAAATTTAATTGAAAAAAGAGAAATGAACTTCTTTATATAGTGCAACCTTTCAATCGATTTATTATTATGCTAGCATGTACTCTGTTTTATTTAACACAAAATTGAGATGGTTGTGTTATATATGTAATTACAATTAGCGGTACAAGTATCCTGCCGGGGACAAGATATTCTAAGTACCTACTATAATACCGAACAATGTTCTTTGTATATGCCTTTAGTGTCTACACCGCAAAGAGAAAACGGGAAACGCTAGATGCATTTAGCAAATTTAATAAGAGAATGTTATAAAAGGAAAATTACTAACCCTGCAAACGTTATGAACCAATCTCGATTTATATTTGACATCGAACCAGTGAATTTTTCTAAATTGCAAATATGGCGTGGCTATAGTTTTCAATAGTAGACATACACATGCAATTCATAACGTCTTTGGCAGCGAGACAATTCTGAGGTGATTCATCCACGATTGCATGCCAATCTTTGCATACGCACGTATCTACCTATCTTTGCTCCCCGTAATGAATGCCTCTTTTTTCACCAAACCTAATCTATCCATAGAGTTTTCTTTTATATATTTTACCTGCATAAGTAGAGAATATCCCCAGTTTCTAATTTTAGCCGCTTATATCATATTTAGAAAACGTATCTGATTGTTTTGAATATCAGTCTATTACTTTAGACTAGAGGCGAAGCTTAAACTTCCGCAGACTTCCAATCATTCTTCCCATAGACCGCGATTAGATGAAAGTGTTGATTTTTTTAATCATTATTATTACTATCATTTCACCGATTTATGTCGAGTGAAGTCTTTGTTAAAATGTAAGTATGTAAATTTAGGTAATTTCGAATGGAAATGCCAATTTAAATAAAGACAACGATTTCATGAATAAAACTTCTATATACTTGTGAAAAAATGTCAAATCTGGAAGAATAGATTGGTAAGACTTAGGAGTTTAGCTACTCTTGGTCGCAAAATACTATTGCTATAAACATGATAAACTATAGAATGGGGAAAATAACCTAAATGCATAGCAATCAGAACCGGTGCAAAAACATCCAAGGTAATCCGACAAAGCTAAAAATGTCTCAGCACATCACCAATAAGAAGCTACGCAATATTGACCCCGTATAGCAATCACGGTTATTGCTGATAAAATCCCCGTCTAAAAATGCAGGCCTCATGCAATTGCTTTCAAGCTTGGCGTGTGATAAATACGTGAGATAGCATAGAGAACTTAGATTGAAACACCAAGTCGCACTGAACATAAGCTTTACTCCAATCTGTCTTACGGCATTCGCAATTGGTAAAAAACATGAAGGAAAATATTCTTAGCATAAATATTCCTATCATCATCCGAATATTTTAAAGGAAATTTGTATTTTATTCTAGCATTTTCAGTTACTTTTTATATGACTAATAACTGGATTACATTTGAAATTGAATTGAGGAGTTATGGTGTAATATTATTTGTAAATTTGATTATGTACCAATCAACGGAGCGATTTACTACCGATCCTCCAAGCAATTTTAAATGTAATTTTGTAAGACTGTAACATTTTTCCTTGTAAATAGCTAAAGAAATTTCATTTGTATGTAAGTCTACGACAAATATCTGGATTTTGAATGCCGGAAGTGATGGTAGAGTCACGTTGGATGAGAATAATGTTGGTAAGCAGATAAATGCATTGAAAGTAACAAACAGTTTTCAATGAAAACCAAGCTTAAAAACGAAATAAAATGACAAAACACGAGTTTAGTAACACGATCTTATCGTTTGTCGCATATAGAATAGATTTATTAAAATAAATATAACTAAATTGATGTAATTTGTGCGGTAAATTTATATTCTACCTTACAATTATTGCCTATTCTGTTTTATCTACATTCTTTTCAAGACATTTTATTTGTAAAACAAACAGTATATATTTTAATTGACACAATTTTGTCCGAGCCATTAGAAAGTATATAAAACGATTCACTTTCCAATAAAGATTATGACCTTATTTATCTCTGTGTCATCAATTATAGGTCATGTACATATCGGAACAATTGTAGGAAGAAGAGTTTGTTTTTCAGAGTCCATTATCGAAATCAGTTGACTTATTTATATTTTTCATAATACAGTAGAGGTTTTTCCCTTTGCAGAGTGAGGTAAGCAAAACAGAATTTAATATCAAATGTGAATCTTTGTGACTTCAGTCAGAATCAATATCAGAATATGATAATGAGGAAAATACTGTAGATGGGTTGTAAATAGCAAAAAAAATATATTGTTATTGATGTATGTGAAGAGTCAAATAGGAGATTCCTTGTTGAAGTTCATTATCAGTATAACTAGATACATATAGTTAGGCTATACGACAAACTTTGAACATTGCTTTACTATCTCAAGTTATATTTCATTCTATGTCTTAGGATTTTTCAAAGATACATCTGGTTGAATAAGAATTTGTTAAGGTGAAGACGAAACTTTCACAAACACCCACAAACACTAACTGATTTTAAATCATCAGTGTTTTAATCGATTAAATATATTTTACATTACTACATACCAACCCGCCAACTAAATGTATGGTTTTTGATCCTTAAAATAGTTTAGTTTCATGATTATTAAAATATCACTTGACAACATTATACTCGGATGGAATATTAAACAAAACCCTATGACCCGTATTCCAGAAAGGTGTTAAGCTAAACCACAGTTTAACTGAACATCAGCTGTCCAGGAATAATACGCACCATTGCAGCTTTTAAGTGGAAAAATCCGGCGGAACAATTCAATGAGCCATGCTGTTGACGAGAATTAAAACCGTGGTTTGGCTAAACACCTTTCTGGAATACGGGCCTATGTGTTTGCAATTTACAAATCTAAAATCATATATAATGAGACTAAAAAGTACCTCCAATTACTTTGTTATTTATGTAGGAAATCAACCACTTGAATGATCATTTTGTCACCAAGTCTACAAAACAACTAGGAGCAGAAATTCAGATAAAGGAATTGCAGGATTGCATGCTCTATTGGAATGTAAAATTCTAAGATAAAAAAACCTTATGATATTTCTAAAAACAAGATATGTCGAAAATTCATATTTTGTTTTTAAGTATAGTGTGAGAAAGGAATAAGAATAACTAAGAATATAGGCAATTGCTATACCTCGTTAAGGTTAAAAGAGAAAAAAATATGATTATGATAATTATGTAAGTAAATGTTGATACAGAAATTTTAAAAGTGCATGAAATAATGATTGTAGTAGAAGTTGCTTCGTAGTCTAGTTTACCGTAGCAAAACATGCTTCAATTGGAATGTCTCAAAATAAAAAAACCCAATAGTAAATGTACCGCCAACAAATACAAAAGTAATCTTTAAGTCATACAGTTAAGATCTCTTGTAGTCTTGTGATATCATTATTATTAGAATTATTTGCAGTCATCCAGATTTCTTGTGTTAAATCAGAATAGCAATTGCAAAGTGATTTAGAATTTTCAAATACCCAGCTTATGATTCTCCGATAAAATTCAAAATAATGCTTTTTTACATATCATTTCTTTCTTAAGGGCACAGTTAACCCCTCATTTTCTGAAATATATTATGTTTTATATGAAAGTATACATTTCTAGATGTGAATTTTCATGTAGAAGATGATGGTTAGGTCAGTTTTGGACCAAAATGTATGAATTTGGACCAAAGGTCCAAAAACCCTTGTTCTTGGACCACTATATTTGTAAACAACCTAATTTTGAAAAAAAAAAAGTTGGACCTCTTATGCTTTTTAGAATCTAGAAACACATGTCTAGGAAGACATTTCTCAAATTTTTGATTTTTGACCTACGTTTTGAAATATTGCAAAAAGATAGGTCCAAAATTGGCCCAAAAATGATTTCTTGGGTCATTTTTGGCCTATTTTTGCAATATTTGTAAATGTTTCTTTTGCTTAGTCCAAAAAATAAAAAATATGTCAGTGTATACATTGAGATTGAGTTGATAACTTCCACTGCTTACATAATTGCAACTATAATTTCTATTGTCATTTTTTGTTCAAATGTATTACCTCACAGGTTTTTTTATTCAGAATTATAATTGATATGTATGAGCAATTCTGTGTAATGAAGATACACTGTTTGTAAATCATTATGATCAAAGGCAAGAGATAATGAGGAGAGATATTAACGTTCTTCTTTGTTTTATCATATAATTCTTCAGCCAATGACTGAAACACTAATCAATATTATTTCATAACAATAATATAAAATCAAAACACCTCTGAGGACAAATATCGGAACGAAAAATGACAATAGAAACAGTTGCAATGAAAATATTGGTACATGAAATTGTATTCTGTAGTATAGTATGAAATACCTTGATTTCATCTCAGTGTATACACTGATACGTTTTTGGTCCCAAAAAAATTACAGAATATTAATGACTTTTGGACTAAGCAAAAGAAATATTTACAAAATGTTAACAAACAATGTAAAATTAATATTTGGCAGTACTTCATTACCTTTGAAGTAAATGATGAACCATAGTTCGCCTGAATATAATATTTCTTAACTTCAAAATGGTACACTTATTTAATTATCAGTGGAAAGAAATGTCATGTAATACGTATATGCAATAAGTATTGTTTTGAAGAAGCATAAGTTAAGATTTCAGATATGTGTTTTTTGGATCTCCACGCTTCATTGTTCAATATGTATTTAAATTAAATGTAATTTTGGAAAGGCTCTCAACACATCTTGCTATTCCAACTTTAAAAATACCGTATAGCAAAATGTTTTGTTTTTGGAAAGGCGCTGAACAAATGCCTTGTCCTTATTAAAACAATTAGTGTAAGGTGTTTCGTCATTTTGAAGGCGTTAAAAAAAATCATGTTTTGTCCTTTTTCAAACAACGTTGCATGATTCCATTATGATTTCAACGACATCAAATCAGGTCTCCTATCATCACCAACCGTTCACGGCAACAATAAATGGAAGTTATTGCAAGGAAATCGACAATCGATGTTAGACGAGAGTGGTTTCCGGAGTGGTAGCGAAACCGGAACTCCTAACCAAGTACCAGTGTGCAAGTATTTCCTCAGCCATACAAGTGTTTCCTTGGCTCTTGTAAGTGCGTTTTATTACAAAGCTCAAGTGTTGCTTATATTTAAGTAGATACTTAAGTAATATTCAGAATTGATGAAGTGTTTTGAAACAGTGATTGAATTAATTGACTGATAAATTAACTAACAATACCGTGTAATAAAGTGAGCATTTCATATGCTAATGATGAAGCATAACTGACGAATTTCATTAGGTGTCCAAGAGAGGTTTTTTCATCTTTATTGTTCCTAAAACTTGATTGACTTCTAGTCACTGAACAGTACATACACACGCTTATAATAAGTATATGAGGTCGTATTATTTACCGACCAGTAAGCTCTGAATGAAGTAAATAAATCAAACTCTGCCTCGAGGGAATAGCCCAATCACAGCGCACATAGAAGGGCACAATGCGATGTGACAATAGATGGCGGAGACGGCACCCACGTGACTTTGCATCTTAGCGTAGCTTCATCATACATCCAGGGTTTGATGCAGTAACGGCTCGCCCATCATAAGTGCAATATCTTAATCACAGTGTATGAGTTCTAGCCTGATTAAAACGCGCCCCTCCAATTTTCCTAAGTGTATTAAATTGTGATTACTTACTCAACCGCGTTCAAATGCGCTGGTAGCGCTACACACGTCGCCTGAGAGAGATTGCATAGGGTGAAAAAGTAAAGGGACCGAATTAATACGTTGCCATATAAACAAGCAAGGTCTTGTCGAGCTTCATTGATATAAGCAAATATTCACAGATTTTCACTCAGTTGACAAATGGACATTTACTGAACAGGACGTGGACTCTCAGATACTTCTTTATCACAAGTTTTTGCTTTAACTATTAGCCCCGACCCTAGAAGCCAAGTGTGACCCGAGCCTGAGGGCGATACGACACATCATAACGTAGTCCTCGCATCTTGAGTTTATAACCGCCAATCACACAGCGAAACAATCGTGTCTATCCACTCAAGTGACATCATCAGTTTGAAGTCAGACCTTCATTAAGTAGGATCACAACTTAATTTCCTTATCGATACATTCTGCAAACTTTGATTTGATCCAGTTAACAACGATGGATTATTCTCCGTATTTGGGGCAAAATGCCTATGATTCCTGTATAAGCGGTGTTGAAAGTTCTGGATTAGGTATCCAAGCATCTTATGGAGAATTTTCGACGGTATCCACACAACCAAGTCAGGCATATCCTTATAGTAGTCTTCGCCCATCTGTGAGTTATGGAAGCAGTGCCAGTGGAATGACAGGAGCATGCAATCTGGCCTCAATGATGGAACACCAACAGGTCCCACAATGTTCTCCTTATTCCAGTGGTAAGTTCTTTTCTTCTAACTGTTTTACATCTAAACAACAGATCCAGGTATTTTTCATCAACTTGCCTGACTCCCGCGAGCGCCAAAATAGCGAGCCGAAAATGTCATCAACGAGCTTTATACGTAGATTGTAACACATTGATAAAATTAGCGGTGTGGGTATCGGTTGCGTAGTCGAAGTAACGCCGTGTGCAACTTAAACATGATTTAGTGCCCAAATTTTATAACAAAATTTCCCGCGCCTGATAATTTGATCAATTTGTGAGGTTTTGTTTTTCAAGTACTTTAGTGTCATTTATGATCGTTCATTATGTGATTTGAACGCCGAACTGATTTGATTTGCGCCAAGTGAATTATTGCTAACTTCGTTAAGAATGTTTTGCAAATGACATTAAGCGCTATACGGCTGCTTGTTTAATTGCCAGGATTGGTGGGGAAAATTGCAAATTAAAAAGTAAACCTAATAGACATCGTTGCAACTTGATTACACTTTCTACTATCTTGTCTGTCACGTCTCACCCCTTCTTAGATTCTTTTCTGACATTTTTCACCTTCTTTAAATTGTACTTTTACAATTACCCGGATATACCCCCTACAGATTAAACCCGTTCAACACGTTTATCTCTTACGTCTAAAATTTTCCAAATTCATTTAGCTTATTTCAATTTAATGTTGATTATCGGTATTTTCCAGAAAATATCCACAATATTTAATTCACAAATTATGTTAAACCGCATTTATTTATGCTTTAATATTTATCAAATTATATTGTGCGACGTTTCATCGGCGGATAGACTCATATTTTTAGTTTGCTATCAACTGTAGATAGCATCTGATTAGTGAATATACGCGTGTACTTCAGGTAACTTTATTTTAAATCTCTCGTACAGATTAGACGATGACACATTTTTCAACACTTGTTCTCCCGATGTGAAAGATGGCATTCCCTATGTGTAATATATATATGTTTCCATGATTAAAATGTTACACATTATGCATTTTTTATACAAAATCTAAATTCCTTACATTTTATGATGTATTCTATATATGATGAAAACATTCAGTTTCTGAACATTTGTAATTTGGAAAATTGGGAAAACCGGGTTTTTATACTAGTACCATATAACCAAGCTAAGTTTCTATGTGCATTATTGTTAAACAAATACTTAGTATTGTCAGAATGTTAATGAATAATTACAGATTCATTAAGTAATAATTGAATTTGTGTGGTTATTATTTAATTGTTTGATTTAGTATTCTAAATTATAATCCATTAAAATTTAAATTATCAAATTATCTTCCATTGCTCATATTTGCTTAAACTCGATTAAAATGTGCTTGACCCATAAATATGGTTGATCACATTTTTTGTTACAAATGCAGCATTACAATACATCATAAGGAGAAATAATTCGAACATTTACTCACATTTTACTTCTGTATTTACAAATCAAAATTCTTTGTTTGAAATGATAATTTAAAATTCAAATGACACAAATAGTGTAAATTAATAGACATATGACTTAGTTGATTTTGCCTTTGTCTATTTTACCACACATCAATCGAAATTATTGAATGTTGTCAATACATTGCCACTGGGCCCAATGATAATGACAAATTGGAAAGGCCGCTGGAACAGGCCTTTCTATTGTTAACCAATAATTGGTATCAGAAAGACCAGCCTCGATATCAAACTAATTTTCTTGATTAAAGGATTAACACGCCTTACTTTTAAATCTTAAGCTTTACCAGTCATCTCCCCTAAGTCTTTCCATAACCCCTGTAAGCACAGTTTCTTTAGTTCCACCGTGATTAAATAAAAAAGCACCAGCAAAATGCCTTCCCTCTGTTTCCAAATCCACAAAGAGTAAACTTGATAATTTAAGATTGGTGTTGATTAGGGACACTTGGAAAAACTCGCTCTATGAAAAGCAAGCCCCTTAAGCCATTGTGTATCATGGGAGATAGATACTTTGCAGTATAAACCGGCAGGAAAGTGTTATGTCAATGAAGCAATTATTAAATATCCCCATTTTTTCGATCCCTTGCAATTCTTCTACGCACAATATTACAAAGTTCAGCTAAGTGTAGTTATTTTTCAAACATGCATGAAATGCCAAGTCGTTTTTCTGCTTCACTTGGTAGTCAAGTAGATGACAAGTTAAGGGTTTTTTCCTCAGTTGGATCAATGATTGTTTTGTCAGCTCGTTTTGTTTCACTGAAAGATAACTCAAAATATTGAAAATGCCAAGGAGTTATTGAGGCATTGTGTTATTCCCCATTCAGTCTGTTTTGATTTCGAGTGAGGATTTTGCTAATCGTTTAGGCGTATGATATGAACAGGTTTTGTTAATTGATTGGAAATGGAGAGAATATAGGACTGAATTCAATACCGATTTCAAATCATTTCAATCCATGCTTCTCCTTATGGTTTTGTACAAGCAAATGCTCTTAAGAAATACAATTCTAACTACTTCATAAAGCCTGCAAAGTTTTTGAGTGTTATCAATCATTTTATCATGCTTTAACATTACAACAGAATTAACAAAGTCGACATTAAATCACACTAATCAAAGAGTCATTAATTAGAAGTGTGCTATCAGAAATAAATATAGTGGAATAGTGCATTAAACAGTACTACTGTCAGCAGTAGATATTAAATGAAGTTCTATGCTAAATATTTAATGAAATTGTTTGCTATCAGCAGTAGATATTGTAGTGTGCTATCAGCAGTAGATAGTGATAAAGTAGTATGGTATCAGTAGTAAATGGATGAAGTAGTGTGCTGTCAAAGATGGTGGATGAATAATGTGTAATCAGCAGTATGAAGTGAATTAAAATGTGTCATTAACGGTAGAGAATTGATGAAACAGTGTACTTTCAGTAGTGGATAGTGGATGAAGTAGTGTGCTATCAGCAGTGGATAGTGGATTAAGTAATGTGGTATCAGCAGTGGATAGTGGATGAAGTAGTGTGATATAGTGGATGAAGTAATGTTGTATCAGCAGTGGATAGTGGATGAAGTAGTGTGGTTTTAGCGATTAGATAGTGACCGAAGTAGTGTGCTATCAGCAGTAGAGAGTGGATGAAGTTGTGTGCTGTCAGCAGTAGAGGGTGAATAAAGTAGTGTACGTTCAGCAGATGATAGTGGGCGAGTAGTTCGCTATCAGAAGTAGATAGTGGATGAAGTGGTGTGTTTTCAATAAATAATGAATGAAGTTGTACTGTTCCAAATATTTTTCATCAAAGTGATGTATTCTATCTGATGCCCCGTTCTTGAAAAAAAATATGGAAAGAGATCCATATTTACAACTGGTATCGAGATGTCATTTCCTGTACATGGTAAATCAAGCAGTAAGTGAGAATGAAGTAGTGTGTTATCAGAAGTAGATAAGAGAGTGCTATCAGCAGCAGATTACGGATGATGCAATGTATGCTGTTTAAACACTGAATATTAGCTGTAAATAGCAGATGAATTCATCAACATATAAATAGTGATTGTTGAAGGGTGATATCAGAAGGGAAGATTATTTTGATAGTTAATTAAAATCTAATGCATGCTTTAATGATATAAGATATAGGGTGCATCATAATACGGTAATATCATTAAAACATTACACATACTTGCGATCACAAGTGATGTAAAAAAGTTAAGTGACTTGGGAAAAGGTTGCATTAGAATTTTAATAAACTATCAGAATAATTTTTTA
>JXSR01S009003.1:53561-65114 GCA_000969725.1 Ophiothrix spiculata
TTGGTTGTCAGCCATAACTATTTCGAATATCCATCCAAAATAAGAGCCTTGAGAAAATTGAATGTGATTTTCACTATACATACACCATAATTTTAATAAAATTGGAATTTGGTTCCGCCCATAAAATACTCAAAGTGTGCGCAACGCTTGCCAGTAGTGATCAGTTTACAATTAATACTTAATCAGCAATTTGTTAATGACCATTTAGCGTAAATATTGTAATTAAACGCTACATGGTTAAAGACCTTATTACAAGATTGATTGGGTGGAGAATATTATCATGTACATGCAGACAGGCGTTATGCAGTCGACCAGTCAAGTCGCCACCGCGCTGTATGCAGAGCACGGTGCTCTCTCTGGATGCATTGTTGATAGCGACAGATGCCTGCATGATTTCCCGGGCCTTTTGCGGGAGTTTGTTTCATCAAAATTATATTGCGGCGGAATTCATCGCGCATTTGAAAATGTGTGTGTATTGTGGGCAAAAATATTCAGTAAACATTGGTAAAGGCCTGTCTTTTCACTTTTAAAACCACACAAGGTGGCAGTCCGTTACTCAATATTTCTTAGTCCTTAAATTAAATGAATTTAACAACTTTTATTGATAAATACTGCATTTTTACAAATCTATACTTTATATTCATATATTTTGGTGTAATCAGATTTTATACTGAAGTTATTTGTGGCCTTGTGTTTTCTTTTTCTTTTCCATCGTGCTTTCAAAAGTTATCTAGCTCAAACCGATTGTAACACAATAAATAATTTCACTTTTAAACACATAATTCCTTATTCATTGTAAACCTTGATAACGGAAAGTCAACTCTAAGCTTGAAAATACACGTAGAATGTACATTCTTTATTTTATGCGCGCTCATTTGGAAAATTGCCATAATTGAGATACATGTCCGCATCCACACCTTCCCACTGACACGGTTACTGCGCTTGACGCTAATGTATCAGCAGATAATTAATTGGAACCTACCAAAGATAGTGACATTCGACCTATACTTCACGGTAAATCTGGTAGTGGAAAACGTACTCTATGCAAGTATATATTTAAACACAAAACACAAGTCTAGAGCGATATAGACGGTTTATTTAGAATTGTAAGAGTCTCCTTCTTCAAAAGTTGATAAAAATGTATACATTGTGCACGAAGAAGATAATATCTTTTTCTAGGCCTAAACATTCAAGCAGGAACATCGGTAGACCCAATATTATTATAACAAATTTTATTGCGTACCATAATACTTGAACATCCGGGCTCCTACCTTGTGTACATGCATTGTGCATTACGTTATCAGTTGAATTCTTTCTTTTTTCGCCCTTGTAAATAAGATCACTACTACCTCGGATGCCCCGACACACTTTAACCAAATTTAGAGCTACTTTATTAAATGAAATGAAATTATAGTGTGATCGGAGAGAGTTCAAAAAGTAAATTTGACATGGGTTTAAGACATGATCAAGTGTTACTGAATGAAGTCAACGGGATTTACAATTACCACTACCCAACTAGGTAAACCTGATAGTCTGATCTGATTTAAGGACTTGATTCACCTGTTACACCGCTATAATTCAGACACTATCTATAAAAATGTCGTTGTCAGACCGGGGAATTATAATCATTTTAAGTTTACGTGTATACTTCTCCAAATTTGATAACGATTTGTATTCAATTCTCGCGATATGACAATGATGGTTAGATTTGATTTTAGATCTTTGATCAATGTTAAGTTAATTTTACCTGTTTATGAATGAACTGTAAGCGTATGACGTAGCAGATTCAATGTTTAAAGAATGTATGTATATAAAGAACCGTACTTACTTACCTATAACGTTTAAATGTGAAAATGAAATGACATAAGAAAGAATAACGAAGGCTCGGCAGTCATCGGATTGTGAATACAATTTTTCTTTGGGAGGGAACTGCACTGACTCTTCGAGCTCGCACAAGTCTTTAACGTTTTGCTAAAAATATCAGATTAAATGAAATAATCTTGCTATTTAATTACGGTATGGTAAAATTGTCTGTATATGCTTTTTGAAAAGTCTAAATGAGCAATTATTTACAGAAAAATTATTTGATATTTTACTTCTTCCGTTTTCCGAATCTGAAGCAGGTACATTTTTCTATTAACAATGTGTTATATATGAATTAAACCGTCTCATCTTATTCTCAGACATTTTTATAAAAAAGATAAATTTGAATTAATTACCCATAGCTAAATCGGGATGATACTATCAAGTAAAAACAAACTCATTTTGCTAATCGGGGATAGATAAATCACTTAGCTGTTACCAAAGCCCCCTTAGAGCTAACAATTCCATCAAGTTTACTAATAACCGTTTCCGACCAATTTTGATACTGTGTGATGAAAAGTTAACGCCCAGCATCATTTGACATGGCTCGAGGGCTACGAAGTATCGAAAAACGATCTTCATCTTATAGTAACAGTCTAATAAAAATCTGAAAAGTAAATTAAAAGTGCCCCTGAGCTGACTTCTAGGGAAAATGTTCATAGTGTCTCTATCATGACCGCACGTATGCGAGTGTCAATCGCGGTATTTATAGCAAAATACATCGCTTGGTATGTCAGAGGGTAAATGTTGGGAGTATGGCGTTCCATGTGCGCTGCCAAAGGCAAGACCAGGCATATTATGCATCGCGCCAAAAAGATTTTAACCCACAAGGGAGAAGAAATTCTATCGTGGTGACTTCTTGAAAGACTCTCTAGATAAAGTGTCAACTTGTACGTCAGGTTATACGTTTTCCCCAGGAGCGTATGGCGGTGATTTAAAATGATCCACTCAAAATCACCCGCGTTAAACTGGTGAATGAAATAGATAGTTTTGGGGATGAGTTAAATGAAAACAATGCTACGGGATCTAGTTGAACGAGGGATGATGATGTGGAATTCAATCTTGACTGTTTAAGAAAATAGAGATAAAATGAAGCTGTATAATTGAAAGGTTTATACTGTCTGTTAATAGATATCAAGCTTCTCTTCGTAAGAACTCATCAACAACACTGATGTCTCATAACAAAATCGACCAAAAGCATTTTACACACTTTACATTTGTTCTTGTTTATTCTTAACCAGTTGTAAAAGCGCTACTTATAAAACATTTCCAACATAACCTTTCAAAAACCTCTGCCATGATTACATCAGCAATAGCAGCAGCATAAGCAGCAACAACCTTTTTGTTTATACAAAAATCATAAACAATTAACAAACAATAACAACAAAGATTGGAATGAAATAACATAAAGAAACATGTTGAATCATGGTATATCTATAAAAAAAAATAATGATACATGTATAACGAAAATAAGAAAAATCTACAATATTTCCAAGATGGCGACGATGTTCGTTTGTCGAAAATATACTTTGTTGAAACCATTTCGCATTTTGTCGCATTTTTATGATATATTTAAGATTGTTATTTGCTCAGATTTGTGCACATCAAAGTGTTAACTAAAATTCTCTTATGGATTTATCATCAGTAAACAGAACCGCACCGGTGATATATTAAAATGTCAGATTAATATACATGATATTGCATTCGTCTCTTCTGGTTGAGTAACGATTGTTTAAATGTATTGAAACGGATAAAAGCCCGTTTAAGTACTGTAGTTAAAAAAGAAAGATATGTTGTTTATAACATAAGCTTAAAGTCGGAAATACATGAAAGTAAATTGCCGACGTTCCGATATGCGATTATGTTGAAACAGTTTTAGGTGCTGTGTTCTTACACCAAACCTTTTAACTATTATTTTGTAGAACGTGGATTATGGAACAGTGATGATAGGTATATGCTCACTGCTTTTACTATATTTGCTAATATCACTTAGCTCTCTGTTTTAGTAAAAGATAAATATGCGACAGATTGGGAGTTTGAACTTTTTTCTCATCCAACCAATCAAACCTTCAAACCAATCGGTTTGATTGGTTCTAATCATCAAGTCACCCTTAAACCAACCACGTGTCTGTAAAAATGGCGCGCTGGAGCAGAAAAACTCATTACTAAAAATGGCAAACGTCACATGTCCCATTCGGTATTACGACAATACAAAGTAAACTTTCAGTGAAATAAATAGTGCTTAGCAAAACACTATAATTTATTAATGTTAAATAAAAATCAAAATATACAAGCAATAAGTGATTGAAGTTGACCCGATGGTATAGACCTGAACTGTTACCGAATTAATAGTGTATTTTTTTCATTTGTTAAATGTACTTATTGTTACCAAACAAAAAAACATGCATCATTAGGCAGTGCATATGGGATTTGGTAGAAATATTTTGGGTTAAGTATAATTGAAACAAAAATGCTCACATGTACACAACGGCGCGGCGTATTGAGTTGAGTTATTATATATAACATTCCCCGTATATTATAGATTGAAGATATAAAGATTAAAGTGAAAACACACTTCTCACTATGGGGAGATTTTACCAATGTTAACTTAACAGGCGGTCTAACACTTCTCCATTTGCTTATGAGATTCTTAAAATCAACAAGTCAACACACGACTAAAAAATCTATATCCATCTAAGTGAGATGGTCCGAAAATTTCAATTTCATCAGCTAAAGTGGTCCTCGCTCTTCTGATTTTCACATTCTTTCAGACCCAGGGTGCAGACCATATGTAATACGAATAATATTCTACAATAACAAAGGTTACAACGTGGGAATACATCTTTTCGACTCGTCGTTTTTATGACAAAAGGTATTGATGAAAAAGGAAAACTCAGTGGAAATGGTTTTATATTTTCTGATTCGTTTTAAGATGGTATATTTACATCATCTTGTGTATAAAAAGGTTGAGCGTAGAGCATGTATTCGATCAGAGGTGGCAATATTTGTTTAATAAAACTAATGGATTTGGGACTCGGCTGCTTCAGATCGCGTTTCTCCTCGATAGCTCGACATGGGACTCGGTTTTCCCCGCCATTTTTTACACATTTTTGTTATTATTTCAAGTGTTCATCCTGTTTTTTGCTCATTTCACAGACTGAAAGATCAGAAAAGGTTTGATATTTTGTCTAATAATTGTTAGAATTGTTACAATAATGTGCATTCTACATGTATTTCAAATACTATGAAATCAAAAAAGTTGTTGTTCCGAAAAGTTATGCTTTTAAACTGTAGCCTACTTGATCTCCTTTCTGGTATAACAGCCTGATATTGATTTTCCTATCAAAAACTGGTACAGAAAAAAACACACCATGACTTCTCCCTCTGAGTGATACCACCCTCAATTTTGTAGAGCCCAGCCTAGTTACCTCCGTTAAGATAGATTTTTCCTTTGTGTATATATATATGTTTGTCCAACTTTTGCTTTATAAGGTTCCGCCTTTCAGTTTTAACAATTTTTTTTTAGTACAAAGTCGCTCATATGTGAAGTTTCTATAATTGATTGAACAACAATTGTTTAGAAAATAGTGAAGAAAATTTAGAAACATTACTTCAACTTATAATTTATGTTTCTACACTATTTTCTATTTTCGCAAACATTAAAATTATAGTCAGACTATGCCAATTAAATTTTACCGGTACTTCATTGAAGTGACATTCCATGTTACGAAACTTTGGAATAGACTGAAACATGTACACATCATTGAATGAAACAAATAAACTTTGTATGTATGTCCACCAATGGCCAATATCTTTGACATTAAGGTCACGTGCTTATTAGCATATTACAGTGAAATGTGGTACCGCGGGAAATTGCGCAACATGCATTCCTTTTGGTATCAACATGTATGTGTTTACGCTACGCAGTATGTACCGGTGCTTCGGGAACCCGGTTCGGGAATGCAGGGCTATTGTTTGATTGTACTCAGGAATGTAACATGTCATGTTGTGGAATGCACAGACTTAATGCTGATTTGATACTGACATTACATACATACATTAATTCCCACAACAGAAACTAAGCAATATTTCTTTTTATGTATCATTAAATTATGCATGAATGAAAGCATACAGAAGCAAGTTATGAGAATAGCGTTGACTTTCCGTTTTCAACGTACCCGTGTAGTGAAGTCATATACTGATACAAGTTTACCGTATGGTAAACTAATTTCGAATTGATTGCTCCTGTTTGAAAAATTATAACGTTTTACTAAATTCAATATATTTAATGACAAATAAAAATATTATCGACCGTTGTGTAAAATAAATCTGGAAAAAGACAGTTTTATATTTTCCAATTTAATTACTAAATATTCCATTACAAAAATGAAATACTCATGTGGAACTAATTTTATAAATTGTACTTTCCCATATCAATATTTGAAATAAAAATACTATTTTACAACGTGTTTTTTCTCCCTCTTTTCAGCAGCCGGGGTTCCGTACATGCATCGGGCTCAGCGTCTAATGCTCTACATGAGAAAAGAAAACAACGTAGGATTCGAACCACATTCACTAGCGCTCAACTCAAAGAACTAGAAAGGGCATTTAGTGAAACACATTACCCTGATATATACAAACGTGAAGAACTAGCACTGAAGACTGATTTAACAGAAGCACGAGTACAAGTAAGTAAATTTGAAGATTTATTACGATAGCCTACGACTGCCCTGCGATAATTCAAATGAACCTATTTTTTGTTGAAACATTGAGTCATTGTTATCTCTCGCAATAACTTTGTAGACTACAAGATTATTTTATTCACAAAGTTATGTCAGTCAATATCGCAAGAGTATCGCAGGTGCATCTTATGAGGTCATAAGTTATCGTGCGATACTATCATTTAAGTCTCATTGAGGAACCTGAACCATTTGCTTCGACTTGTTAAGATTTTGGTATCACAATGTACTCAATCATTTGAAATCTATCAAAATGGTTGGACAAATTCAACTGAAATTTGAAATAATTGAAACCATTTTAGTAGTGATTTTTCATTTTTTTATATGAAACTTTCAATAAAATGGTTTTCTTTTTGTAAAATAATCTTTCATATTGCTACTTTTTGAGAATTCCCTCGCATTTAAATCAATTTAGCCATTTCAAGTGTTGTTCGTCAATGCGACCGCTGACTAACATGGGTGCAAAAACAGCATTACAAGCATCTTGCATAAGAGCTTTGAAAAAAGTTAACATTTCATATTTAGGTATGTAATGTTGCCTCTGTGAAGGAATCAGATTTTGGTGTTTTTTTCAGATCATAAGCTTTCAAAACAATGACATTTATCATAATACCATCAGAGTAAAATGGACGAAGGCGCTCTCACGAATTGGGTTTATATCTGATAACGACATTACAATTCATTTCTCCTTTCAAACAACCAAATCAAGCAATTCTGAGTGAACAGCACTAATTAAGAAATTGAGTCAATCTAATTTCTTAAATGAGTCTTTGGTATTAAAATTTGTTCTAGGGAAGAAACGAAAAGAGAGGGAATCTTTGATTTGCCATGTTTCCCATGGTTGTCCCCAAAGCCTTAAACCAAGTGCGGTTTACGCCCGTTAACCAGACTCTTTTCAAAGCTGCAAATGAGCCGTAAACATGACGGGGCGTAACGCGATGACAGTTCCGTGGGATTTTTGCAAAGAGCCATGCGTTTAAGCTCTTGCTAAAATATATCGTTCTAATGACTTATTGTTGCAAATTAATTGTAAGCTAATCGAGCGATGTGGTCTTATGTGCGACTTACTCTATACGTTTTAGGTTAACATCTGTTATCATGTTTCCTGCTCGTAACGTGTGATAAAATGAATGAAACTAGCTATCAAAATAGTATTAATTTTTTCTTTCTCGATTTGATTTTTTGAAAAGAAATATCATTTTCATTAATCTTAAAAGATAAACAAATCACACATGTCATTTAATGCTGGGATTTTGTTACGATATTTAATACCTAGTGTTTCTTTGATATTTTTGGTTTTGATATGCATTACGATATTTAATATCAAGTGCTTCTTTAATATTTTTGGTTTTGAAGTTATGAATTTGATTCTTGCTCTTTGGCGCTTTAACTTTTCGCTTATAAGTTTGTGTTTTTATCATTTTCAAAAGCATAAGCGCATTTTTATACTCTATAAATCTTGAAGTATGCAACAAGCAGCCGATTAAAGCACACAACCAATATGACCATACAAGGAAGTATACGGTATTTTTCCATATTTCTAGAATTATAACAACGCACCAAATCTTGCTGAATATTCAAATGAACTTATTTTCAATGTTTGACATGTGTTCACAATGCTGTATAACACAGAGTAATTGCTATGGATCCCGTAACAGAGTCTGATTGCTTGTTGCATACATCATTTATAGAATATATTTACTGTTTGATTTAAAACATTTCTCTTTGCAAAAGGGAAAAAAGTAACAAGCCTACTACGTCACTTCATTTGCTTCAGTATTATGGCTTACAATTAAAGTGCACGCTTGTTGCTTACTGTATTAATGTCAATAAAACAATTCATGAAAGTTTCAGAGATTCTTTAAATCAAAGTAAATTATACACCTTAACAAACACAAATGCAGCGTGATAATAGAATTGATGTAAGTGATTTTTATGTCCAAAATAAGCAAATTAATACCAAAATGCATGATCAAGCAGTTTGACACATCTTGGCAAAATTGGTATATATCTATAACAACAGGTGTGGAAATTATGTAAGGAGGTTGTCTAAAGTACAAAAGGAAAGACAGGAATTTTATCTAATTATCTTTATATAAAAAATAAAGTTAACCCAAGAACAAAATGACGTTTCTTTGGTATATCTTGAAAGAAAAAATAAATAGTTACTTTCTCCAGTTTGATCTGAAGAACGTCAATATATTTTCTTCTTTCAATTATGGAAAATTATGTAAGTGAATATTTTACATGTATTTCATGTACAAATAAAAGCTATTTAAAAGCAGCATGAGTAGTAGATAACCTTTTGTGCTGAAAATGCCGTGTTTGGACACAACAATTGTATTCCTTTTTACCGATTTATACTTAAGAAATAAGCGTACTAAAACATTATTGGCCTACACCGTATTGAATCTAGAAAAAGCTGAAATATTTAGATTATTAAAAGCAACAAATTTATCTCAGACTCAAAGTGACGACAATAACCAAACAGAGAGGGCATATTGGAAGCACCCCATGACTAAGCAAAGGGAAAAGATAGCTAACTCCGGGGCAGGGGTACTCAGATGTGTTATTGGTCGCCTTACAATTTATCCTCTGATGTGTTTTTCTAATTAGTTTTTGCAACCCGTTTATATACTTTTTATGTCAACTTACACTTTTAAGAGGCAAATTATTACTGCAACTAGATTTTCCATATTTTTTAAATTTCTTAAAATCATGAAATTGTCAAAAGATTATATCTTCATTTGAATTTTAAATGCCGTTGCCATGAGAAGGTATATGCTGCTGAAAGATCGCACCTATTCATGGTTTATGGTATACTTCCCCCGGGAGATTGCGAATCTGCGATAGACAAGCAAAAGATGTGCTCGCTCGCTCGCTCGCTTGCTTGCTTTAAATCGATAGCTCCTCTTCTCGTCCATACTGTCATATCAAGCGTCGATTTTGGCCTACAAATTAAATTAGAGGCCTGTACCGACCTCTCAGAACGTGCTCGCACTGTGCCAAACAGCCTTCAAGTTGGTACATGACGAATTTGCAACGGTGTGTCATAAGTGTCGTCTTTCGCCTCAGGTCTGGCCATGACATAGCATTCAGCTGCAGCATATGGTTGCAATTATGTTGACAAAATATCAAAGAATAACTCCCTTATCCTATATTGGTTTGGATTTTTATTGCAGTTTTCTGTTAAATTGTTTTATTTTGCTACACATTTGAACGTTATAAAGATTTGATAAAATATAAATACGATACAAAAATCAACAAACCGCGGCAATAAATGTGACCATCAAAAACATCGATATTGTAAATTTAAGGTACAATTCCCCACAAATAGTTTTGCGATTGTCCCGGCCAATAATTGTCCTTTATATTGAAAATAAATTTCTCAAATATTCGTTTCCATAGTACCCATTTTGCTGAAGCAATCTTTGTACCTTCTTTTACGTTACTGTAGGGGATTTTTAACGAAAAACGTAAAAGAATATTTGCAAAGATACGAAAATAGCATGGTTGAAACCAGGATTATGCATAGAGTTCAATGTAGTCTGTTAAGGTTTAAAAAATAAAACCAATGTCACTGAAGTAACCTTCAAACCATTCCTAAATATATATTAGGCAATTACAAATATTTCGGGTTGATTTAGTCTGTAAATTTCGCCAACTTTGTTTAACTGAACTTAATAAAAAAATAATCTTCAAGACATTCTCTATAGTATCAGGAATTTATAACGAAAACGCTTGTAAGCTATTACATGACTAGGTAGCCTCTGTTTGTATTTTTGTCTGTTCCGAAACTCAAAATAGATCTAACTCCAGATCTTCAGAAAACTTTCAATCATTGATGGTTGAAAACTAACCCGACAAAGATGAAATAATTATCTCCAAAAATATCAATGTTGATATCACCCATGATGTAAAGAATAATGATGATATGTTTAACAAACATAATTGACAAAATTTATAGTCACCCTCGATTAACAATTTAAATCAAAACTGATGATGATTCAAACCGCTAATAGCCGCCTACTTTCGCTTCAAAATTAAGTTCTCCACAAATTCATATACCGTACTGCACTAACAATACATAAATTTGACGAAGAAAGTTCATTAAACTTGCTGGCAAATTCATTTGATAACCACTTAATGACACTCTGGTGTATACGTGTCAATTTAATTCAGTGAAGATATAAATATCTATAAAATACACGAGGTTAAGTGAGATCAATTCTCTCTGTATGAAAACAACATGAGCAGGCGCGTGATATCGTTAAATGCAACGAATGAAGCTCATAATTGAACTATCTGAAAATATTACCAAGACGTGCACAGAATGAAACAAGAGACGTGTGATATTTAAGAATAGATAGAACCATCATATCATTATAATGCAAGTTTTGTATATTTTGTACAAAATTCTTCGCTTTTTATTTCAAAATATGTAGCTGCTTCGTGCTTGAGTAATGATTTTAATACTGCAAAATGATTTGGAAATTTTAGATCGCTATGAATGTATTCGTTGTTGTATTTGTCTGAAATTCAGTATTCCACATGTCACAGTGCCATTGTTTGAATAATTATCTACAATTGATTATCAACTTATTTTCCGATTCAATAGCATTTTCGTATCTTCCTTGAAGGTGTAAAGGTATAAAACATGTTTGAGAAGTTATGTAATTAAAAAAGGTGAGAAATGTGATTATGTAAAATATATATATATCATTATATACACGTTGGAATTGTTATTTCCATGATTGGTAGCATTATTCGATAGTATAATTATTTCTCTGCCTTTAGAGCCTTAATTAATTAAGTAAAGGAAAAACAGTAAAATATAGTAAAAGCGACTAGAGCAACTTTTTTGACCAGAATTTTACACTAATTAAGAATGAATCAGATACGTTGTTGAATTTTGAGTGCAAAGGGGTCAAAGTTCAAGATATCCTACATG
>JXSR01S009003.1:75971-96560 GCA_000969725.1 Ophiothrix spiculata
AATTTGAATTGTTGTTTAGGATGGGTGGTAGTGCGCATACATTTCACGCCTATTTGGGTGCATCGTTATGCTTTATCAGTGCATTGTGGGATTAAATTTCAGTAAAGATTTATTTCCGGTTGGGAAACCCAGGATCGACGTATTGAGTTTTGAATATTTGTTTGACAGTCAATATTGAAACTTGGACAGATGCCTTTGCATCACTTGTAACGCAATCGAGCTTATCATAAAAACCGTTGAACCATATCACTTGATTTTTATTACTTTTTTTACTTGATTTGTTTACAAATGAGTCTATGACCTGTACTTTATATTTCAAGTTAATTTTTTTGGTTTCATTGTAATCTTTAAAAGTTGTGACCCCAATGTAAGAGTTAAAGGTGTAGGTTCCTATCACATTCTCCTGGGCTCAACCGGAAATAGTATATTTTTGATGCCATATGAAAGGGCATTTTTTCCTGATTCTAAATCAAACATTTTACCTCAAATAAAATAAAATGTAAAATTAATTTGTATACCTATTTTCTATTTCTTTTGTATTTACATAACAGCCTCATCCCAAAGGTTGCATACTTTCTTTTGCCTTTCAAAATAGGATCCTACACCTTTAATTCTTTCTGGGACACCCTGTATACTCATATAACTTAATAATACATGTCGTGGTTAGAAAACAAATATAAATCTCTGGGCTTGCCTGGTTGAAAAGTCATGAAAATAGTGGATAACGAAGCACTTATTAGGTAACATGTGCTTCAAATACCACTCAAGAAAAAAAAAAAGGAAATACTCGAACAACTCACAAGAGCGGGATAATCCCATGGGAAGGCACTTGCCTACAAAAAAATCTTTCAAAAGACTATCTCAAAATTAGGAAGGCGAATAGGTATCTACCGGAAAGCTGACTTTATATCAATATTCGCCAGTATTATACCTTGACCTACGTCTCGCAGCATTCCAAATACCATGTCAAAATGGAAACATATAACCTTTGAATCATGTATTCATTTATGGATTGCGAACAACAAAATAATGGGACAGAACAAAGCCGAACGGACTATATGCTATAGTCTTATTTTCCGTAGCAAAAGTAAATTCTTTAGAGTTCTAATAGTATTTCATATTGTCCCGAGGCCAGTAGGTGTCACCTGACACCCTAATATTTCTAGACGTAGCAAACAATGCCAATCAAAATAACATTCTCCAGGACCCCGGATTAGCTGAATTTGTATAGCGCTTGTCTCAATACGATCATTAAAGAAGATTGGTACGGTAGAGTTTGGATCAGTGTTGGCTGCAAACACCTGCTTGGAAAGAGATATGGGAAATATGGTCATAATGATTGCCGAACTCACTTAAAATTTAGATATTTGAATAATTCAGCTCTTTAGATTATTGCGCACATAATATGAATGGACATAAAAATATAATCATGAGTATGTACTTGTAGAACATGCATAGTCATTTCACATTTGAATAATATTTCCGGACGGATGGCCATGACATAAGTCAACCAAAAATTACCTCAATGTTGTCTTTTGTACACTTTGAAAATATACGTTACCATTATCTCCCTTCTGGGTCATTTATGAAACGCTTCTAACTCTGTTTAGCAACTAACCCATTATAAGCCTGCAAAATTGACAATGGTTAAGGGACTTTTATAGTTGGTAACTTAACTAGAGTAAGCAGCCTTCCATAGGTACGGGCTTTGGTTGTGAAGTAATAAGAGGTGCAGTAATAAGAGGTTACAACCAGGGCCCATATTATATAATGAAAAGCTCCAAACTAGAGTTAATATAATTCAATTAAATATAATTGGCTAAGAATGAAATTTAAATACCTTGTCATTTCCACCCACGTCTTTTAAATAAACAAAATCCCAATCATTGGTGTCACTGGCATATAGCACATACAGATGTTTAACCCATCGTTTCTTCATATCTTCTCCTATACGCCCCTGAGTAACAATTCCAGTAACATGATGCAATGTGAGAAGATTGATCCGAAGCCAGGGTGTCTTGTCCTCGTCTAATGGGCGCCAATGAGATTCATGATGAAGTCTAGCACGATATCCGGCAAACACGCCAAAATAAGACGACTGGTTTATTTGATGATCTTTTATTGCACCATTCTGCATTCCGAGTGGCAACGTGCAAGCTGTATTGTATATTGAAGAAGAAGCATGAAGAATGAGGTTCCCGAAGTACAGGTGAAATTTGTACACATTTTGAAGGGTATGGTACTTTGGCTCCCATCGAGAATATTAGTAAAAGGTACGTTTATGTGTTATTTAAAGTTATAGGGTAAGGAGATTTAGAGGTAGGTTTCGGATTAGTTTAAGGGTAAAGATTTAGAATTAGTTTTAGGGGTCAGTCCACGTTTTTGAAAAATAATGCGCTGAATCAAGTCATGTGTTGTCGGTATTCTATCAATGTCTATAGCGCAATTAGGTATATGAAAACTATATACCGTAGATGTAGCTGATAACAGAGAACAGTCTTTACAGGAAAAAAAATAAGTGAGTCAAATTCGTTTAAGTGTTTCTGCGTATATATATGTCAATTTACGGACGAATTGACTCCTTTTAACGAATTTGACTCACCTACTTTTTATGTGTTCAAGAACATATATTTCACACTTCAATGAAAAACCATCATGTGATTCCTGCATCTGCCACACATTATCTTGGAGTATCGATTTTCATATATAAATATGTAAAAGAAATTCTCAGACAACTTACCGGCACAAGAAAATTGTGCTGCACCAATGTCGCAATGCTGCCACCGTGTGTCCGGGTCTGTCGTATAGCACCAAACGCCCTCAGGCTCCTCGTCCGGATTTCTACAGTAGTTGTGGTTTCCGACGTCCTCATTTTTATGGTTATGTGGTGACAGAGACGACCATCGTTGACACAATTTGCCAAATTGAGTCACAGCTACAACTCCACGGTAGTCTCTTCCCATTGGGTCATCAGTGTAACATTCAGTTGAAGCTAAATATTATAATTGAACATAAATTAGGCCCGGTTCCAAGTTCATGACGGAAGCTTGTGCGACACTCGGAAGAAATTGGCATAATTGACTTGCGTCATGATTCAAACTTATACGAGTCTTAATTCAAAAATAAATATAGCATATTATATAGACTGCGATAGGGTCAGTATTATTATAAAATCACTTTAAAGAATCTGATGATGCATTTCTGTAGACATTTTTGCATCATTAGGTCTCAATAGAACCATACTATTGTGCCTGGTCACCAGAGTTGCTGAAGCTCTCCCTGAACTCAGAACAAGACGCTTTACTTTCCGTAAAACCTTGGTGTCTTCTGACCTTTCGATGATACAATACACAACTTAATCATTTGCAAAGAATCTAATGGTTGCCTGGTTGATGACACACATTCTTGAAGGTCATTAATAAACACAAGAAAAAGCATGAGATGTAACAAAAGGCAAGCTAATGTGTTACCAGAGACCTAATGTGGTAATATGGCAGTGTGGGGAGGCACTTTACAAAACACAAGCTATATACAGAAATACATCGATATGTTGCTTGTCATTCATTCCCTTGGCTTAATTGTGAATAGTTCATATGTGGCTGTCCAGCTCGTATGAGCCGTAAATGCAAGAAACTTCAATTTTGTGCTACAGGTGAAAATGCATGTCAAGGTGAAGGTTGTAATTTGCCGAAATTGATTTTTGACAGATTCACAATCCCTGTGCTTACTACAAAATACCAGCAAAGTTTCATTTCAAGAAAAGGATGTAATATGAAATAAATCTGCATATTTTTAAGACAATCACAGAAAATATAGGGCTTAATACTGATCTTTAAACGCGTTTATCTCAGTTATACTATTTACACCCTAACAAACTTTGACGGACCATAACTTGACTTTTGGAAATCGAGTGAAGTTCATTGAGGTGTCATTCACATGGTTTTTGCAAATATTTAAAAAGGTGAAAATGACAAGAGTCTGCATTTACGGCTGGTTTGGGGTGAACGGTCACATATAGGTTTCACATTGGCATAATAGGAAGGTTAATTAGATGCTTATACCGAGGATACAGGTCTGATCTTTTTGCAACCATTACAATATGTTTGACTTACTTGTAATGTCATTGGTGCTAATTCCCAAAAGTTGGTCAAGAAATCTTCGCTCATGTTGTAGTCTCATGTTATTTTTAAAGGTTATTACAGATGAGTCTTCGACAAACCATAGTTCTGATGCATTCTCTGGATTTGGTCTGCCTGAGCATATAATATTTGGGAACTGCAGATGCAGATGCAGTACGTGTGCTGCGACTACTTTCTGGCAAAGATGTCTTTCTGCTGATGGTAGTGACCATTTCAATGCGTTCCCATCTGATGGATCGACCCGTTTCTTCAACACGCAAATGTGACAATTTGCAAAGTCTATAAATGCTAAAAAAAGATTTGGTCATTGGTTTATGTTGCTGCATGTTTATATTAATTAAAATCATAAACATTCGTAATTTTTCTGTGATATAATATATTATTATTTAATCATTCTTTTATTCGCAAAAAAGTGACAAAGAATGTACGGAAAACCCAGGACACGGTTTGGTTTCATCCAAACACATGCAGGGTAGACAAAGATACAACAACAAATTTTAAGTACAGGGTGTCCAAAAATTAACTCCCCATTTTTAAATGCTTATAACTTTAAAACCAAGATTCGCATGGCAACTATAGACATATGTATTGATAGAGAAAACTTGTAGAATTCTTTTGATACCAAACATTATACAATCAGTAAACTTCTAAGATAGCAAGAAGGCCTGAAAGTTCAAAGTGGTTGAGCCAATATACCAGTACCATGCAGTGTTAATAGTCTTCTGCAACTTCACTATGACGACATGAGGCCTCATACAGTTAAACGGTTTAGAATGGCTTTATTAAATAACTTTTTCATGAACAATCATATTGCTCAAGACAAAGAAACATTGGCCATTTCACTCCCATGATTTAAGTCCGCTCGATTACTTTTTTGGGTTATCTGAAGGACAGTACATCCCAAAACAAAGGACTATTCCTGACCTGAAACAGAACATCATCAGTGAAAACAGGAAGATCAAGAAGAACGCATGCACAAACGTCCAGGGCTTTGTCGCTAGAGTAAAAGATTTTTTTGAAATCTGCATGCAAGGAGACCATCTATAACATATTCTGAAATACTAGGCAGCTTAATCTGGGTAAGAAGGAGGTAATTTGATATGTCCCTGTGAGTGTAACTTTGAATGTGTAATAAGGGGCAATGATGTTGTGTACCATTTAAAGATGAGCATAATGCGATAGTTACGCTTTGACAAATTAAAAACATTTTAATGAGCATTATGTAATTATTAAGACGAAACCACAATCAAAAATCTTTGTATAACATTATAAAAGCTGTTTCGCTGAATTAGTCATTAAAATGATCATGAATGATTCTCCTGTCTTCAAAGATTGCTCCCTCCTCTACATGTGACACGCATATTTGTTTTTATTCTCAGTATGAAAGTAGGCTTTTTAAGTTTGACGTAATTTACGTTGAAAATGATTTTCAAAAGTGGCAATTATATCGTGTTTGGTACCAAATTAATTCTACAAGTGTCCTCTATCAATACATATGTCTATAGTTGCCATGCGAATCCTGGTTTTAAAGTTATAAGCATTTAAAAATGGGGAGTTTATTTTTGGACACCCTGTAAATACACAACATGCAACACACAAGGCAATAAATAGGAGAACTGGAAAAGGAACAAAAGTTATGAAACCACAACACGGGATAGACCAGAGAGAGACAGAGGAACTCAGCATTTGATATAGGGACAATTTTCCCGGACAGCATTGTGCCGAGCATTACAAATGGTGTAACTAGAAAGAAGAGTGAGCTGACTGAGTTCCTTCTTTAGGGGTTTCACCTGTCTTGTGGTTGCCTCGAAGATGGATTTGAGGCGGTCTTCATTGTCCGTCGAGATCAATCCCCGACTACCAACCTCAATGCTGAACAACTGACATGTGTAGCCCAAGTCGCTAAGATCTTTTAGATGGTTATATTTAGATTATTTGCGATCATAGGCTTACGCGATGTTAGTTCTTCCTGAAGGACAAACAGATAAGGTTTAAGACTGGTAACGAGGATATTAGGGAATATCGGCATAGACCTTAGCAGTCTCGAATTTAGTTTGAAAAGATCTTATAATGTGAGGCGGCCTTGCTCAACAGAGGTGGGACATGAGTTGAGCACATGAATTAATATTTCTTTGTTCTTACATAATTTGTAGTTGGTGGTGCAGATCTTTTTCCCCCATTTGCACAAATTACTAAGAGTGGGCAAAAAATCAATGGAGGCACGAACGGCAAAACTTAATACCCCTCTGGGAAGATTGTAAATGAGGGATCTGCAAGAAAGATCAACTTGACTGAAGATGCATGAGTTTGAGAAGATAACCTTACCTTGTTGGAGGAGAGGGCGGATGTATCTTGCAAAAAGCTAGACGGTCTTCAAAAATGATGTTTTAACCTCACGTTTGATTTTAGACCAG
Organism: Ophiothrix spiculata; assembly: GCA_000969725.1. Taxonomy (NCBI): domain Eukaryota; kingdom Metazoa; phylum Echinodermata; class Ophiuroidea; order Amphilepidida; family Ophiotrichidae; genus Ophiothrix; species Ophiothrix spiculata. The sequence goes on from JXSR01S009003.1 coordinate 82,525, forward strand.
TTGCTCCCCTCGGTGTTTTCAGACGCACGATTAAAGATATTGCGCCACTGCCCATGCTGCCTAGATCCATTTTTGGTTTCATCCTTCATGTAAGACATCATGAACTTAGTCTAGCATGAAATCTGTTGTTAACACATGTATTAATTATTTAGCGATAAGTCTTTTGAAGCAGTCTAGCTCATGAAAATCTTACACGAAGGAAACACCCATTTTTGCCCATTTTGCGCTTCCATTGAGATTCACGCTCAAGATTCACACTCTTGGTTATACATAAAGCATCAAATTTGCCATAAAATTTATAAGACGAACTCAGCTCTTTGTGAGTTATTAATAAAAAGAGTTTTTGAGTTAACTTAGTAATCTTTTTGAGCAAAAGTAATTTTGTACTAGTATCAAGATATTACTTCGCTGGTTCATGTTATTGTTATTGGTTACGAGGTATGACGGTACATGTCCAACATATCATGAGATCAAACCCTCTTTATTCTTTGTTTTGTTGGCCCCTACCACACGGGGCAAGTTGGCCCTGTGGCGAATTTGCCCAAGACGGTATGATAACTGACTGAGACTTGAGCACAATAACATTTATGACGTTTTAACACGATTTTAGATCTAAACAGGTAAATAAATGCGTTTAACAAGACGCAAGAAGTCTTTCACAAGACTGATGGGATATTTGTGGCCTATATTGCTTATATTGCATGCAGATAACACTGTAGGTCACATCATATCTTTTTAAAAGATCGATATTGTATTAATTTATTATGGCATTTCATCCTAAAAGGACATTTTTGTATGCAGCACATTCTCGTGCTTCACTTAAAATAAACATAATGTATGAAATGTATCACGGTAAAATAGCGTTTGAACGAAAAGGGGGCCAACTTGCCCCACCGTCCCCTATACATATTTTCGATTACTTATGTCTCTGAAGGGTAAACCAGAGGTAACCTGGGGTCAAGACCAATAAGTTCAAAGTAAAATCATATCAATCCCACCCTTTAAACCCTCTTGAAGACTTCAGTTCCCGGGGGGGTACTCAAAGTTGGTTTGGGTAGGGACGTGCCTCTGGGAAATTTGGAAAGCTACCCATCCAAATACCAATTTTTAAGAAAAATTGACCCATCCATATACCAAATCTTCTAAATTTTGAGCCAAATTCAATCAAAAATCTCATTTTTTCTGTCCAAATTTGCTCCATTTTGGCAAAATGTTCAAACATTTTTAGAAGAATGATGTCCAAATTTGCGAAAATTTTGAAAAGAAAACCCATCCAAATACCTCATTTTGTGAAGAAAAAGGACCGATTGGAATACCAGAAAGCCTGATTTTGTCCATATAGAACAAAGCTTACCTGTTAAAAACAAAAGTCTCAATAATTGCAAGATACCAAAGTTGCATCTTTTTATGCATAGCATTGTCTTCAATACAATATCCTTCTTGTGGCTGTATCATCGATCCCAATATCAATCCACTAATTGCTACTATTGTGCCATAATGAATGACTGGTATCTCTTTTAATTTTGAGAAAAAAATCTTAAATTTAAATGCAGCGTCAAGGCATGATGCTTGGAGTTAAAGGGATTGACCTACATTCTTTCCGCTACTTTTCTATTTACATATTTTTACATGAATCGATAGAGCATATGTTATTAGTAAATGTAATCTATAAGAGTAGTTTTTCTAAATTTGTGGAATATTTAATGTTTTTCTCTCCGGAGGAAAAAATTGTGTGAAAGCAGTGTTTTTAGTTTTAAATCTTATAAATATCTTATTTCTATGCCTGTAGTGCATGGTCAAACACGTTATTTTTGATTGCATTGTTAGTTTTTTGATATACCGTATTATATGGTAAATCCATCTGAGGTGCCAAATTTAGAATTTAAAATACTGGACACGGAGTCACACCACAATCAACAAATGATAAAATTGAATTTAATTGTCTCTCAATTTTAGCCATCTATATAGGTTTCTTTTGCTTTTTTCATTTACTTCAGGCTTCACTTACAGCATTTCCATGAATTTTTAAAATTCTAAGTGGAATCTATAGCTAGTCCCTTTAATGTTCTAATTGTCTAAAAATGAACATTACTATTAAGAAATCAATTAACCTTTTATTTGTAGTTATAAGTGTAAAAGACTGACCTCTGTCAGTTATCTTTATGCTTTTAAGTTAATTATACCTAAGTGCAAAATGATCGGTGTTAATGCAAAAGGGCCAGTCACCCCCGTGTTAATATAGCATTAGCGCTGAAGCATAACCAGTCACTATTGTCTCGGAACAAGTACAAAACGGATAACTTGGGGAGGGTAGCCGTAAAAATGCAGGTGATTTATAGTGCACTATTATACACCTCCCCTGACTTGTAATTCCACGCGGCCTCAGCACCAGCACACTTTACAGAACATAATTAGTTCAAATCATTGGGTTAAATCAATACCTGGACTCCCTGGGGCCAAAGAACTTACTGCATGCAGGAAAGTTGAGAATTCTCAACTTTCCTGGTTTCACACACTCAACTCCAGCTGACTCGAATGCGAAATAGCTCGAAACGATCAATACAACTCATGTTTAACAGTCTAAAAACTAACCAACTGAACTAGCAAGAACTTTATTTTTAGATCTTAAAAAACAAAGACGAATTTTGTTGTATTTCGTAACTTAACAATTCATCCACCAAGGCTTGCCATTAAATACAAATTACAATTTTTACACAACTTGAGTAAAAAAGGAGAACTTCTACTTGTTAAAACCTTTTTACCCAACAAGAAGAGTTGATTCATTTTTTACTCAACGTTTTTTAGCGTAATATTTTTTCTACCGGTTTCTATCAAGAACACCCTTCAATCAAAATCCCAGGTTCGTGTGTCGCAATGACAATGATTCTGCTTTTGTTCTTGAACTTAGCTTATCTTTCAGTAGTATTTTGTATGTCAACCATTAAAAGCAAGACGTTTTATGTAGTGTCATTGTACTTTAGTCATAAATCTCAAAATACCAACATGCAAAGTCATCTACAAACAAAATTTCATCAATGATGTATAGGCCTAAACATAAAACACGAATTTACACATAGCAGCATAAATTTGGATATTTCAAAATGAAAAGCTACAGATCTAAAAGATGCAATTTGAGTTCATTTTCATCGATATAAAACCACCATCTTCCTTACGTTTATGCAGATTTTGATTCATCCAGGTATTCAAACATTAGAAGGTTGTATAAATCAGTTCATCTGGACCAGGAAAGTTGAGTTACTTGTTTTTGAGCGGACACATAGTGAGAGACATGAGACATGTTCATTTCTTTACCCTAGTTGTCTATACACTTAAACGGTGCTTTTTAAGGGTTAGGTTGCCTCGTCAAAGTCGGAAGGTAGCCACCTGAGAAAATTTTAAGTCGCCATTTTGAAAAATATCTGCATGGTATTCACCTAAAACTTAGAGAACATATTAGAAACACCATTTCCCTTCTTTATAAGCAAAAAACCTGGCAAAATTCCGATATTTAGAACTGTTGTTACAGCAAAATTTCACTTTAGCCCAAAATCGTGATTTTTCCGCCTCGGAAGTACTTATGACATCATCATTACGTAACGCCTTGGCCGATTTTCATGATTTTGGTATAAATGGATAGAGGAGACCCTACCCTATACTATGGTATAAGGCAAAGCAACTTTTAGTGCTCCATTTTCAATTCCATAGAGGGTGGTGGTAACCACCCACCCCCCGTTGATAACAAACTTTACAAAAAATATGTTGGTAAGACCAGGGTTAAGGATTCACCTCCATTCTTTGGCTCTACTGGCAAAATTTGGACTGCTGTTCATCGGGCAATAAGGAGGCAAGCCTGGGGACCTAGTTAATGTCACGGTGGCGTTCGGATGCATAGCTCTTTTATTATTCAAAGACTAGTAAAATAATTAATATTTAATAAATCATGCCCAATCACGCAATTATTCCTAGTACATTAGGTGACAAAAGAAAATGAGAATCCCGCCCTCCTCGCCCATTGCATTATTTAATGTCCCGCACAATTAAGTAGTTCGTGCCTTTCGAAATTGTAATTATTATTTTAGTGGTGTTCGCTTGCAATAGCAGAAAATTAATTTCTCGCAGCGATGGTAAGCTATATATTGCAGTATTCAGGGTATGATTTTACCATGGTTTTACGACCATTTTACATTGAATTTAGGGCTGGTGGGGTAAGTTCCAATCAATTTACATTTTATACAGTGTGTTTTAATTTTTAAGCCAAACAATTAGCATAGACATAGTAACTTCAAGTAGACTGTAGAGGGGAGCAAAATGAACAATTGAGTCAATGAAGCCCAGTAATGAGAAAGAAAGAAAGAGATATTTAGCCTTTAGGCTGATAGCCAAGGATAACCCAAGAAAGCCTCAAATGAAGCTTATTTCCATTGGGGTCCTAGATCTTTCTTCAATATTCATTTTTAGTACAGGAGGAAAACCGGAGGACCCGGAGAAAAACCTGCGGAAGCGAGCATGGACTGAAAACCAAATGCACATAAAGGCTAAAGCGCCGGGCGCGGGGCTCGAACTTGGCCCGGGACCTCATTGGTGCAAGGCGAGGAAACTACCGCTGCGCCAACCCGCTTCCCCATTTTTTCACCATGACTTGACTTAGTGTCAAGTCATGAATGGCCCGGGAATTATGTGTAGTAAAACTGCCATTTTTATTTTAAATATACAAGATACAAGGTAAGTTTGGGCTCCAAAAACATACATTTTGATTCTAAATGTTAACAAATTATCACCTATCATGAGACTCTCAAGGAGCATACCAATTATAAAATTTGTGAACATAGGCCTATTCAAATATTTTTAAAAGCTTTCTAAGTTTTGACATGAAATATTTGAAAAATAAAAAACGTAAAAAAATTCCTCTCACCACAGGCAACATCTTTTAAAAGTGCAGAATCATAACAAACACAATTTAAACCCAAAGATGATCATCACCCAAAATCTAGATGTAAACAAGTTGAGGTTGTCAAATTCGGAAACCCAATACTACAAGATACAAGATAAGTTTGGGCTCCAAAATCATACATTTTGATTCTAAATGTTAACAAATTATCACCTATCATGAGATGCACAAGACTCTCAAGGAGCATACCAATCATTAAATTTGTGAACAGCTTCAATATTTTGGCTGAATTTGAGGTGTGGAAGATGATCTGTCTTGACATGCTTAAATGGCAGTTTTACTAAGTATAGCATTTCCCATGGTGCCAGGACTACCGTGAAGTTAGATAGTGCGAGTGAGATGGCAAGTTGTGTAATTCTGCTCTTCAAAATTTTGACTATGATCAGCCGTTACATGCGATGATGGGCAGTCATGCAGAGGTCGCGCATGTAAACATCACCCTTTTTTCAACCTCTTTACCAAAACCTTCCACTCACAAACTCTTCAAGTTCGTGAGTGAAATTCAAGATATGCCTTACAAAATATATATAGTGAAGCGCCCACATCGAGGGTACCAGCGTATGGGCTAGCTTGCCGTGCATGCTTGATCATGTCACTCTTTTGCATTGAACCTATATGGGGCATTGACGCTAAGCGAATTCGGCAGCCTTGCACCACATGTATTCAATGTTCGAAATACCACATGGGCGCACACACAAATGCAGGTATACTTTTGGGCTGTGCATGTAAGCTTACTACCGCACCTGCACCCGTGTATGTACATGTACATGTACATGTTTGGTCATAATAAATTATATAAAGAGAAATAAGAATACATGTGAACATATAATTTATCTTAAATTTCAACTTTAAGATTTAAAAAATATCAGAAAATACAACCAAAACTGCATAAATTTGTGCTTGTTTCACAGCTTTCGCCATGTTTGTTTATCTGGTAATTCCCTTTTGACAGGGTGTGACGTCATATCATTCATATTCCTGAGGGGTATCGCAATTGCTGCAGTCTCACAACCACGTGTGTTTGCTAGAACATTCACTCTTGCCTTAAGTTAAGTACCAATAAACGACTGTCTAGTTGTTAAATCACAAGCGATAGTATGAGATAAACATGTGACATTTTCATTCACAAAATGAACCCATCAATCAAAACAAAAACAATGAAGCCAAAGGCAGACCAATGTACTCTTGTGTTCACTGATATATCGTTTATGAAATGTCAACAGTTTGCTGCTTGTATCTCCAGCAGAATCTGCGGCAGCGAAATGCTCACGTTTGGTCGATCCAATGACAACAACGCACAGCAGTACATTTGTTTTGATGAATTGTTATGTGCAAGGGAAAATATTTTGTGCAGGTAACATGTGCATGTGGTTAAAATTTTTGTATTTTGAACACTGCATGCATTTCAATGGAACTAGCGTTCAGGATTTTGTAACGCACCATACCGCTACCTTCTTTTTAAAAAATCCACAAAAATAGTCTCGAGAAAAGATCGAAACTTACAATTTGAAATGCTCTTTTTTTCCACTAAAGATGAAATCTGGATGTTGTGTTTACCTCTACCTACATGTTCTTCAGTGATCACACATTGTAAACAATCGTCGATCTATGGTGCCCGATTTTATAGAGCTCCATCTGCATAATGACTGAAAAAGATTTGCTATCAGCAAAAGACATGTTCAAGATCAACAAAATGCGTCATTGGGTAAAGTCACGTGTAATTTCTCTACAGAATTTTCTATCCTCCCACCAGATCGACGAATGAAATGAGATAAATCATCGCAGTGAGTCGATCGGGTCTCACAATCAAGTCATTCTTTTGTTCACTATTAAACATAGATTGTTGCACCTCGGACTATATGACCCATATGGGCTCCATATTATAGACCAAATGGTTAATTTTGCCAATTTTTAGAAGTCTCATTTTGAACAACTCGAATCATGAAAAATGTTGGATATATGCTCTCGCACACCTTCGGCTTAGTGAATTAAAAGCCCTAGGCCATGGTAGTCAAGGAGTATACCAAACAAAAAATGAGACTTAATGATAATTTTTATATTATGTAAACAAACACTAAAACTTTATAGAATGCATGATCAAAGTACATATTTTTTTCAATCAACAAACACTTAAGTGGATGCTCATTACTGTTTATAAACATGAGTAATCTAACAAAAAGAGGATGGCATCATGGCAAATAGCAAAAAAAAGTCACCTGCTAATTTTAGCAGATGAGATGCATGCATCACATAGGAACAGCTGTCAAATCCTAATGGCTGCTGTTTTGGTCTAGCTAAACTTTAGAAGTAATATTGTAGATAATCTACGTCCAGAACTTTTTAAAATCGCTTGTGGTGTTGTTGTTGTTTTCAATAAAATGATTGGTAGTATCAATGAGATATAATCTTGTATGAATAATGCTTCTTGGGCATTGCAATCAAAAGGTAACAAATAATAGCTCTATGTATAATAGCCCTGTACGTGTCTCTTCCTGTCCACTAGGGCTACATAACATGTGTATAAAAATAGCCGGGAGCAGTTGCATAGCAAGTTGGTTGCGCACATAGCTCTTAATTTTTGTTCTGTCACAAGCATCCAGTGTTTCCTCTCACTAAACTATTTATATCATTTCCTTGCTGTAAATTTCATTTGATGCAAAAAAATGATTGTTTTTCAATGAATTTTAGTCATATTTCCGCGCTGGACAATCAATGCTGGTTGGGCTGTATTGTAATATCAACCGATTTTGACCTGGCACACAATACAAAAAAGCCAATAACTGTAGCTGCCTGTGACGAGCTGTAACAATATCCCGCCATATATTCAGGTTCATCGGTAGTTTGATACTGCTCATGACAAGATTGAAACACAAGCTTTGAATGGCTGAGTATCTCGGACTATTGATAGGCAAACAAAGTAACTCTGCTATTTAAGCACTAAATTAGGGCATTACATAATCCTCACTCACATGTGTCAAATTGATGAATCTTTCTTTCTCTCATTTTGTCGATAGTACATATAAATGCATTTAACCAACTTTGACAATCGACTGTACAAACTAGACCTGAATTGACGTTTGACCGAAATGGAGTTGGGACCTCAGGGGTAGAACACCCTACTCTTTGCTATGCTGACTGTGATTACATGTACAGGTATGACGCTTCTATACATGGGACCGACAGCTTTAAGATCCCCTTTGAAGGACGACGATCTCTCATGAAATATTAACCCAACTCTAAATACGTAATGTGAGGGCCAGGGGCATAGAAGATTGAATATCTGACGCAATGCTCTCACCAAGTCAGACAAACATTAAAAAGCAAAAATTCAGAGATTCCATTCCGGTAAGGTACATTGTGTAACCCTCCCCAGGAATCGAACCACTACAGCGCCCCTATTATCACATGCTTGGGGTTGGTGAAAATAGTTGAAAAATTTGGTCATCTATATTGAGCTTGACGAACTAACTACATGAGGCAGACATTTTATGTGCTGTGCTTTTAAAAATTTAAATTTGACTTAGTAGAATTTTTCTGCAAGTTTGAGGCTGAAAGTTGAAGATGAAATTTTGTTGTCATGTCACAAGTTGCATGCCCCAGAAGCGAGCCATATTGGCATGACTTAAGGCTGGGGTAGACCTTCAAATGGCATAAATGTTTTTTGTACTCTAACTCTCAAACTAAGTGTATAAACTATATAAAAGTATACATTTTTAGATGTGGATTTTTACCCTGAACATGATGATGATATCAGTTTGTGATCAAAAATGTCAATTTTGGAAAAAAATGCCAAAAACCGTATTTTTTGCCCCAAAATTTCTGGAAAGCCTAACTAAAATATGCATTTGTTAAATTGTGAACTTTTTTGCTTTTTGGAATCTAGAAACAAATGTCTTAGAACCATTTTCTCAAATTTTTGATTTTTTTTCTTAGTTTTTAAAAGAATTACAAAAATAGGTCAAAATATGTAAACAAATCCCACCGCTGCCACCAAAATGGCAATTTTTGGTCTATTTTTGGCAATTTTTCCAAAAAATACGATAAAAATCAAAAATTTGAGAAAACCGTTCCTAGACCTTTGTTTCTAAATTCCAAAAAGCAAAAAAGTTCAAAATTTCACAAATGCAAATTTGAGTTAGGCTTTCCAGAAATGTTGGGGTAAAAATTATGATTTTTGGCATTTTTTGCCAAAATCGACATTTTTGGTCAAAAACCGATATCGCCAATATGTTCAGGGTAAAAATCCACTTCTAAAAATGTCTACTTTTATATTGTCTATGCAATTAGTTTGAGAGTTAGATTACAAAAAACATTTATGCCCTTTGAAGGTCTACCCCAGCCTTAAACATCAGACATAATGTTAAGTTGTTGTTTTTTTCATTTTTCTTAAAAACTACTCACCTTGTCACCTTGTTTAGGCTTTCGCCAAGGAAACCCAACTTGATACTTGGTACCAAGTAAGCTAAAGGAAGCTTATCTTCAACAGGGCTCCAAGATGTTTTTTAAATTCAGTTTTGAAATGCAGGAGGAAGACTGGAGTACCTGGAGAAAAACCTGCGGAAGCGAGCATGGACTGAAAACCAAAATAATGCACATAAAGCGCCAGGCGCAGGACTCGAACACGTAACCTCATTGGTGCAAAGCGAGGGAACTACCCCTGCGCCAACCCGCTCTTCTGAACTCCTGTGGACTTGGTCGTATTGTAGCTATAATAATAGGTCCCGGTCACACAGAATAGGCTTACTATTTTTTTTAACATTGTCAATTTGTTTTGTTTATTTCTGTACAGGTTATACACAATCAATAAGTTGATGTCTGGAGCCTTTAGATCAACGAAAACATACACTGAGCATACTCTGCATAAAGAATACCAGGGCTTGATGGACCTTTAATTCCCAGTCTAAGAAGAGCTCCAATTCAAGCACCATGAAGCATTCAGTTGGACCAGGTGGTGATGTGCCTGGTCCCCAGACAAGGAAGAATCCTGGCACCATAGTTGTGTCATTACGCTTCCTTACTGTGTTTACATCAGCAACCATGGCTGGTGGATTTGTGTTAGCCATTCTTCTTGCCGTTGTGTTTAATTTTAAGGCCACAACAGCCACACATTGTGGGGTATGTACCTGTAAGTGTAATATTTAGTGTAAGGCCTCGTCTATATTTTTTCACCATATGTTATTTGATGCTACAATTAAGTCTTTGTTATTACATGTATTTCTAAAGCTGAATTCAGACTCGACGCAAATGCACAGAACATATGTGATGGCTCACCCCGAAAGGGGGGACTTTGCAGATGATATCAATTTTGCAGCATTTTCAAAGCTTTAAAATGACACCTTATTTGTTGAAATTGATCAAGGCGATCCAATTTTACAATAGAAAATCTGCTAGAAATTCTTATTATTTTCTTTATTTTTTGCTTCCTATTTTCATCATTTTCTTGAAACCTGTTCTGTCGCGAAGTCCCACTTTTCGGGGTGAGGCATCATATGTGATGGCTCACCCCATAATGGGACACTTTGCGACAGAACACTTTTCAAGAAACTGGTGAAAATAGGTAGCAAAAAGTATTTAAGAAGGACCAAATATTAAGAATTTCCAGCAGATTTTCTGTTGTAAAATTTGATTGCCTCAATCAATTTCAACAAGTAAGGTGTTTATATACTTTTAGAAAATGCTGTAACAGATGAAATGATAGAATCAAAATTGATTACCATCTGCAAAGTACCCCCTTTTGGTCGAGCCACCGCATACAGTAGTTCCGATAGATTGATATCAAGCACTTGCATCAACACATATTGGTTGAGAAAAGCTGAACTTTCATTGTGTTTCATGTTTGGCCTGTCGCAGTCTATTTACGTTTGAGTGTGAATTCATTTACGGTGCTGTCTGCGGTGAAAATGATTGGAAACGCAATGCATTGCGTCTTAAGTATGAATTCAACTAAATGCATTTTCTAATCAAAAGTGTAGGCTTGTTGATGAAAACCATAGAATGTTGGACATTACATACTTAAAAGTGTGGTGCATTGATTTTTACTACTAAACATTTATTTAATATTGCTCTAAAACCAATAGATTGCACTAGGTGCAGGTAGACAAAAAACACTGAATGAAAACAAAATATAAACAACATAAGCTAAAAATCAGTCAAAGACCTCGTTGGTCTAACATCAGTTTACCATCCATCTGCCAACCAAATAATATAATGTTAATCCAACCAATGTTGGCCCAACATCGGCAACGCAACTGTGCCGACCATTGCCAAAGTTGGCCCAACCATGTTTTACTATCTTTAAAAGTATCACAAGCATTCCAAAAACTAGCGTTTTGTTTCAGTTTATGAGAATATTTTACCAAGATGGATTTCTGTAAATTGGAAACATTTGGAAATATTCTCAATACTATGTACTTAATATTGGTGAATTTTTTGGAAAATTTTCCTTGTTGAAAGGGTTTCAAACATGTTACAGAGCAGTATCAAAAATCAACACTCTGCATCCAATGATGTGGGGTTTTTAGTCATGATCAGGGCTGGGCATTAAATGCTAACATCCACCCAAAGCAAAATGGCGGGTAACAATTGAAAGTAACCTTCTTGTTTTGTATACATATGTTGAGTCCACATAAACAATGTTAATGATCTCCTCTAATTTAGTTTGAGTGGGGGCGTGCCCGTAGGGAATTTGAAATGTCGCCTATAAAGATATCAATTAAAAAATTAAGAAAATGTCTAAATTTGTAGCAAATTTTGATCTTTTTAGAGGTTACTGATGGTTTGTTTTTTAAATTGTTAAAAAATTTGGACAGGTAAATTTCTTGTCAGGCGGATAACTTTAGAAAGTTACCTGCCCGACTGGCTACTACGAAGAAACACCAATGTCCAGCCCTCCTGGTCACAACGATAGCTTTAGCTGAATGGATTCATACGTACTTAAAGATGAAATCAGCTAATTTCAGTGAGTGTCTAATGATATGTGCAATATCAAAGCAGACTATGACGTATTTGTCTTTATTTTTTCATTCCAGGTAGCCAATTACTTGCCATCAATAAGCGCTGCCATCGGTAAGCCGCCGTCATCCTACGTGTGGCGCTTTATCATCACAGTGTCAGCCGTCCAAAGATTTCTCGCTGTCCCATTCCACTTTCTGCAGTACTACAAAATCCAATCAAGATGGTCACTTTATCCAGCTATTTGTAGACTATGTTTTATGTTTGAATTCATTGAAATATTAGCACTCGTTGGGTTGACCTGCATTTCATCCGATGAAAACAGAAGTAAGTGGACATGAATGTGTGACCATCCATCACATAGCTCCAGTAAAGTTGGCTTTGGTAAATGTTGTTTTATTGGAGATTCATTAGGAGCATAATAGGCTTTTAAATGGTGCTTGTTTCAAGTTTGTTTGACACTCAGCGGAGTTGCTATTGAAAAAATGGTTGCCTTGGGAGTCCGGAGGTCTGCCGTCCCTTGGTCTGCAGCTTCCTAAACAATAGGCGTCAATGTGTTTGTTACAATCAGACCCTGTCTGATTATTCTATTCTGAATGCTGGTGTCCCACAGGGTACCAAGTTGGGTCCTATTATCTTTCAGATTCTCATCAATGATGCTGCTGGGGGCTGCTCTTCTCATTACTGGAAATATGTTGACGACTTAACTTTTGTGGAGAATCGTCGCTCTAATGTGAATAGCAGCCTTCAGGGGGACCTTGATGACTTTCTCAACTGGTCTATTAAGACTCAGCTGAAGTTGAATCCAGATAAATGTCAGGCTATCCAAATTTCATTTTCCCAGGAGCCTCTCCCCATCCAATTCTCTTGATTGGCAATAGACCACTTTCGAATGTCCCATAATGCATATTGAAAGTACCGCAAACTGCGCAGTCGAGTTGTGCGCAACGCGCAGAACCTCTAATATGGTAGACTGAGCAAGATTACGTCACAAGGTCCCGTATTTGCGGTACTTTCAAGATGCATTATGGAACACACGAAAGTCGTCTATTCCCCGCTTAACTTTGTCTCTTCTGCTAAAGTGCTTGGTATCCATATCCAAAACGATCCGAAATGGGATACTCAAGTTGCTTCAATGTGCACCAAAGCTTCTCGTCATCTGTTCATGCTTTGCAACCTAAAAAAATTTGGATTCAACTCAGCTGAACTTCTCACTGTTTATACTGGTATGTTCGCCCTCTTTTGGAATATTCAGATGTTATATGGCATTCCTCCATTACTGACAAATACTCTAGTATGCTGGAGGGTATCCAAAAGTGGGCTTGCAGAATCATTTTAGGCTTTGAATACACATCTTATGTGAATGTATTATATGTTTGTAAATTAGCAACTCTCTCTTCTAGGAGGGAGGAACATTGTCTTAAATTCACTTGTGCTCCATCCAAATCTGCTCATACTTGCAATTTGCTCCCCCTAGAAGAGTTGAAATTCATGGAAGAAAGCTAAAGAATGCCAGTGATTTCACGTAACTGCCTACTCGTACGCTGATGTTTTTTCTAGGAGTCCTATTCCTTATTACATCAAATTGTTGAATAGCTCCAGATCACCAGTTTGTCAGCCCCTCTTTTTCTTGAGTTTAATCACTGGCTCCTCAACTGTCTTCAATTGTACTTTGCTTTTTTTGCTTAATTGTTTATATGTTTCTCTTTCTTTTTTTCATTGTATAATGCAATTCAGCCTCAGGGCTGCCATGTTATATGATTCTAATAAATCTGAAATCTGAGTTATGACTATATAATGAAGTATGACATATAGAAGCACATTCCAATTCATCTGCATGTAGAAAATGTTTGTTTTCAAATATTTTGGAGTTGAAATAGAAGCTGATATTTTGCTGCGAACTCTGTCACCCATTTTCATGCCAATTGCATATTGAGTGCCAATATGGTAATTAAATGCATCAATTCCATAATTTATAATTTGTTCAAGAGGTACATCTCAGAAACTGTATAATCTACCTTCATTATATTTAGCACCTAGTTGGGCCTAGGGTACGCTGACTAAGGGCCAAAATATAGTCGGCCTCCAAACAAAATTTTTCCTACCAAACATTTGGTCGTAACTTCAAAATGACGAG